>JAXIVJ010000332.1:0-15000 GCA_036785665.1 Chirona hameri | reverse complement strand
GAATTCACATGTAATTTAGTAGAAATCATAAAAAAGGGTAGTTCTTTCTCTTCGACATCTGTGGCGAGCTGAGACGTGGTATGACACCCGTTTTCGGCCTTGCTGTATGAAGCTGTGAAGTCGATTCCTGAACTCTGTTTTTGTCAGCCAGTAGCTTGGAGTCTTCTCTCTTATGGGCCGCGCAGAGAAGCCGTGTGAGTAAATCATTTTCTTAAAATCGTTCTTCGAGTCTTACATGTTTTATGATAATTGTGTTCCAAAATTTGCCTAAAGAGTCAAATTGGAAACAAGATATTGCACGTGATCTTGTGGAAATATCTTCCTCCCCGCGGGACTGCCAAATTGAGGCGACGCTAGCGTCATCTAGTGACAATATTTTCGTTAATACGCTACGCATCAAGTATGAAGTATATCAAGTATATGAAAAATATTGAATAGTGAATTGACAGTGAATACTGAATAGTGAATAGTGATTGACAATATTTGAATTATACTTTTATATTTGAATTATCAAGTTGATCTGTGCATCCATCTGGCAAAAACAAAACAATATTAATTACATTCAATTGAAAGGAGTATGGAAGATGAATCAGATACCTCAATCAGTGGATATGACCCAACAGATGATATGTGGGTTGTTGCAAACAGATAAAAAAGAGATGCAAAGCAAGGGAACAAAATGATCTTGGGACACGGTCTCGCACACGTCCTAACGAAGAGGAAAGCGACTCAACAGGTAGCAACTCTGCTATTTGCGAAGGGGGACCAGCTAAGTCTTGTGGCAACTGTGTGACTGACCATGACAATGGGGTCCAATGTGACAAATGCTCAAAATGGTTCCACACGTAATGCCAGGGGGTCTCCGCCCCAGCCTTTAGAGCCCTGGAGAAACACAAGAAGCTCTCATGGTTCTGTGCAGACTGCAAACAAACTGTATCCAATCCAAAGGTAGAACAGTCCACGTCACTTGAGGAACTTATCGAGGAAATGGAGCATCTGAAAAAGGCACTCGAAGATCAAGCTGGCTGCCTCCGCCAAGTTGCTGAGAAGTAAAAAAGCATGGCAGAGGTCATGGAGCAAGACCACAGACAACTGAAAAAGGCTGTGCAGGACCAAAACAGGCAGCTGGTCAAGACAGTCCAAGCACAGACAGAACAACAAAACTCTCAGGCAAGCCTGATTAAGGGATCCTATGCGGAGGTGGTGAAAACACTGAACTCCAAGATTGATGCCATCCCTAGGGAAGTCAGTACAGGCACATCAACAAAGCAAGTGGCGGGAATGCTGGACGACTACATGGAAAAGGACAAGCGGAAGAGGAATGTGGTAGTCTACAACCTCCCAGAGAACAATGAAACAACCCACGCAGAAGCTGTGAAAAGAGACGTCAAGGCATTCACAGACCTGGTCCAAGGGGAAATGAAAATGAAAGTACAAGTAACCAAATGTTACCGAGCTGGGAAACCAAACCCAGGGAAAACGCGACTACTGATTGTATCACTGACTGATGAAGACATCAAATGGGACATACTCAGGCAAGCACCACTGCTAAGGAACTCCAATGCATTTTCAATGGTTTACATCAACCCGGACCAAACGCAGGGGGAGAGAGAAGCAGGGAAAAAGTTGCGTGAAGAGCTCAAGAGGCGTCGGGGGCATGGGGAGGTTAATATCATGATCAGACAAGGCAGAGTGGAGGAAAGACAGGTCCTCGGGGCGCCCTTGACAACGGGCAATGCAGACCAGCGGCCAACAGCAGCAGCGGCTACTGCATCAATGGGTGCAGCAGAGCGTCCGACTCCAAACGACGAGCAGGGAAGGCGAACCCGGCAGCAGGAAGAGGATGGGTCTGAAGGACCTGGCGCAGGCTCCACCAGGCGGAGAGCAGGGGCAAACAGAGAGCAACAGGCCAGCGCAGGTGCACACCAGGCGGAGAGGGAAACCACTGCCCAAGCTCAGGATACGGATGCAGACACCAGGCAAGCTACTGACGAGCCAACCATAAGGGAAGCAACACCACCATCACCAGGTCCCCATAGGGCTCAGCGGGCCTGACTGCAGCAGACAACAAGGAAAGAAGGCAAGCTGAAGGTTATGTACACCAACGCCGATCAATTTTTAAATAAGCGTGACGACCTGTGCATGATGATAGCAGACGATGCACCTGACCTGATATGCATAACTGAAGTTATCCCAAAAGCCCAGATTTTCCCCATTGACCCCGCACTAATCGTCATCCCAAACTTCACGGTCTATACGAACTTCAACCTGGGACGAGAGAGACTCGGAGCTAGCGGAAAACGCGGAATCGCGGTCTACATCTCAAGGAAACTGTCGGCGATGGAGCACGCAGCCGAGGTCGTCTTCGCTGAGCAGATATGGGTGCGTATCAGACTGGAAGGTGATTCACTGCTGCTTGGGTGCATCTACCGGAGCCCAGCGTCAACACCGGATGAGAGCATGCAGCTGTGCAGACTACTGGATGAAATATCGGACGCGCGCCCATCCCACCTGCTGATAGTTGGAGAATTCAACTACGGGGAAATCGACTGGGATAATAGTATCTGCACGGCACCCCTAGCGCATCCAGCCCACACATTCCTCCAGGCAATCATGGACAGTTTTCTGTTCCAACACGTAAGATCCCCTACGAGGTTCCGACACGGCTACAATCCACATATCCTGGATCTGATCCTTACCAATGAGGAAAACATGGTACAGGAACTGCAGTCTGCCGGGGATCGGAAACAGTGACCACGTGGTACAGCAATTCAACCTCACGTGTTACGCCACTCAAATCATGAGTAAGACCAACAAGTTTGCACTGAACAAAGGAAACTATAGGAAAATGGCGGACTTGCTGGAAGAAGTAGACTGGGAGCAGGTTCAAGACGCCACAGTGGATGCACACTATAATTTCTTCCGTCAACACCTCGAGGCAACCATGACGCAGTGTATGCCGTGGGAAGGAAGCGCAGGAACATCTATGTGAACGTAGAGGCCATGACCCTGAAGAAGGAGCAGAAACTGTGGAAGAAGTACACCCGAACCCAAGGCGCCCCTGACCACCGGGCGTACGCCAAAGTGAAGAACGAACTCCGCAGCCTCACGAGGAAGTTGAGAAAGGCATTTTAACAGAATCTGGCGGCAAACATCAAACAGAACCCCAAGGCGTTCTGGCAATACGCAAACACAAGGACGAAAACAAGATCAGTCATAAGCGACCTCAAGTTCCAAGATGGCTCAGACGAGATGACAGTGACCGATCTCGATAAGGCAGAAGTGTTAGGGAAATTTTTCTCAAGCGTCTTCACCAGAGAAAACATCATCAACATTCCGGGTCTCCAAACACGGTGGGAGGGCGCGCTTCTGGAGAATGTCGACGTGACGCCGGCGCAGGTAGAGAGCAAGCTGCGTAATCTGCGCCCGACATCCTCTCCTGGACCGGACGGAATTCCCCCGAAGGTGCTGCGTGAACTTGCTTCACCTCTGAGTCGGGCACTCTCCGACATCATCAGGAAGTCCCTGGATGAAGGCAAAGTACCAGAAGACTGGAAAGAGGGAGAAGTGGTACCTATCTTCAAGAAGGGGCAAAAGAAGAGCCGTCCAACTATCGACCGGTGAGCCTAACATCAGTACTGTCTAAAGTCTGTGAGACACTCATCAGGGACCAGATCATGGCACACGTGACCGAGAGTGGACAGCTGGACGACCACCAGTACGGCTTCCGCCCCAAGAGATCCTGCATCTCACAGCTGCTCGCGACACTCGATGATTGGACCAAAGAGATCGAAGAGGGCCGCTCAGTTGATGTAGCCTACCTCGACTACCAGACAGCGTTCGATTCGGTACCCCATCGCCGTCTGCTGAGGAAGCTGAAGGACATGGGGATTGGGAGAAGGTGCTGCGCTGGATCGAGGCGTTCCTCACGGGTCGGAGACAGAGAGTGGCGATCAGAGACAGCAGGTCCAGCTGAGCGCCAGTGCTGAGTGGCATACCACAGGGGTCAGTACTGGACCCAACACTCTTCCTGCTCTTCATCAACGACCTCCCCGGACACGTCAACAGCGGCATCAAGCTATTCGCGGACGACACCAAAATCTACGGAAGCGTCCAGGAACGGAGTGAGCGTGACCAGCTTCAGCAGGACCTCGACGCAGTCGGCAAATGGTCTGGAGTGTGGCAGATGCCATTTAACATGACCAAGTGCAAGATGATGCATCTCGGACCGAGGAACGTTCGCCAAACCTACTCCATGTTTGGAGGCCAGTTGGAGCAAGTGGAGGACGAGAAGGACTTGGGAGTCGTCATGGACACCTCGCTGAAGTTCCGTAAGCAGGCGGCGGCGGCGATCGCAAAGGCAAACAGAGTCCTCGGCACAATCCGGCGCTCGTTTGAGCACATCGACCAGCAGACGCTCCCGCTGCTCTTTAAGACCCTGGTTAGACCGCTGCTCGAATATGGGAACGCTGTCTGGGGCCCGTCAACGCTGAAGACGTACGACTGGTGGAACGAGTACAACGGAGGGCGACCAAGCTTGTTCGACCAATCAGACTGCTTCCGTACGAGGACCGGCTGAGAGCCCTGCGCCTGCCGTCTCTGCAGTACAGAAGACGGCGCGGCGACCTCATTCTGATCCACCAGCTGATGAATGGCGGCATCGAACTCGATAAGCAGAAGTTCTTCCAGGACCCGCCGTCGGCAATCACACGAGGACACTCTCTGAAGATTGCCAAACCGCAAGCGCAGACCAGAGTGACACGGAACTTCTGGTCTATCAGAGCAGTGAGCGACTGGAACGCACTTCCGGAACACGTCGTTTCATCAGCCACGACGAACCTCTTCAAGAACCGCCTGGACCACTACTGGGCGGACATCATGTACGATGCGCCAGGATAGGCGACAAAACACTGAAGCCACATATGGTCAAGGAAAGCGTACCCTTTTGAATTATCCACTGAGGCATAAAAACAACCAAGAGATGTAAAGAGCGGGCAAGACAGACATCTAGTCCTCCTTATAGTCCCGTACTATAAGTACAAGTACAAGTAAGTAAAACCATGTCTTTATATATTTATATTAATCAATTTCATTTTTTTTCCTTATGTGACCTGACCTTGACCTGAGGGCTAGTGTATAGGGTCAGGTTGTGAAACTGGCTGCTACTGTCGAATTATACGTGTAAAATAACCCATAAAACATGTGTCGCATGGTTTTCATAGACCTTTTGCCAATAGTGACCTTTTGTGACCCTGACATTTGCTTAGAATTTGACTTTCGCTTATGTGGGAAATTAATTATACCTTTGAGAGCGCTTTGTGGGAGAATAGTCGCAATCTAAGGCTTTATATGGAAAGTGTGGCCCATTAACTCAAATACCTCGATTTTGACCCTTGACCTGGTTGTGACCTGACATGTGGCCTTATTTGGGAAACTTCGCGTATGTTTTAGATGCGTCTCATTGAGAGCTAATTTGATCGGAAGATAACGGGGGGGGGGCGTGTTCGTCTGAATACCCCAGCGGGGCGCGGGATATTTAGGGGAAAAACTCTCCTCCCCCGGTTAAAGGGAATAGGTCACCTTGAAAGCTGTCTTGAAATTCAACCATGCGGTGCATCTTGAGCTCACAACTACGAATATGACTTTCGTTTGGACAACTGCTGGATATATGTGGAGAAAGAAGTAAGTTTCTCTTTGTATTTCACGAGAAATCGTAGATAGCAGCTGGCGTTCTGGCTCCGCCCCGCTCCGCCTGACGCCAAGTACAGTCTCTGACAAGGGGCCGCCGCGCCGTCCGGGCGGCTGAGGCGTCGTGATCAGATACTACGTGCCAGAGAGTGTCCTACCTCCGGCGCCCGCGTTCATGTCCCGATCGTGGCCCGGAACAGCGGACATGAAACCGTGCCCACTAGTCCTGTGCCGAAATTACTTAACGTAGGGAGGTAATTCTTATACCACAACCCATTTTTAGATTTGCTCTACAAATCTGCTATCTCAGTCCACAACCCCATGTTAAAGGTGAACTATTCCCTTTAACGACTGTTTTGCGCTGACGACCCGACGTCATCCCCTCCCCTCCACCCGCTCAACGACTCTTCGTTCTTACGACCCAACGCTATCCGCGCTCCCCGGTCAACAACTTTTCGGAGATGAAGCTGAGCATAATTTTTGCCCCCCCCCCCCCAAAAAAAAACTCGAACCCTAGATCCGCCAGTGCTGCTACGCCCGCCCCCCCCCCCCCCCGGTCAACAACTTTTGTTTTTGACTGCGACTGTGACTGCGTTCCCCCCCCCCCCAGTAAAAAAAATCGTGGCGACGCCCTGGCAACACCCCTCTCTGGGCCCGCAAACCTTCCAGAAACGTTAAAATGGTCCACTTTCAGGGATGCTGCTCGTTGCAGCTTTCGTCAAGAAAATATCGCCGAACTAATTACATTAGTAAAACAAAAATAAATATAAAATATTTAAGAGATGGCAATCAATTCCGGTAGGGTGGACAGTTCCATTCCAATTCACAGCTCCGATTTCACAGTCGTTTCGCTGTAATGCCGTAGCCGTGCAGACGCCGCCGGGGGCCGCCGGGGGCGCCTGTGCACAACTTCCGTGCACGACAACAGCCGGCCACGCTCAGTCAGACGCCGCCGGGGGCCACCTGTGCACAACTTCCGTGCACGACAACAGCCGGCCACGCTCAGTCAGACGCCGCCGGGGGCGCCTGTGCACAACTTCCGTGCACGACAACAGCCGGCCACGCTCAGTCAGACGCCGCCGGGGGCGCCTGTGCACAACTTCCGTGCACGACAACAGCCGGCCACGCTCAGTGCAGACGCCGCCGGGGGCCACCTGTGCACAACTTCCGTGCACGACAACAGCCGGCCACGCTCAGTCAGACGCCGCCGGTGGCGCCTGTGCACAACTTCCGTGCACGACAACAGCCGGCCACGCTCAGTGCAGACGCCGCCGGGGGCCACCTGTGCACAACTTCCGTGCACGACAACAGCCGGCCGCGCTCAGTGCCGTCTGTCTCGGCTCGGTCGATATATCGACTGGCCGAAAACCGCCCGCCAACCACCGTCACAGAGTGGCGGCACGTGAACACATGTCCCCCGGGAGCCGTCCTTCCTTAGCTGCACCGCCGGCGGCAACATATCGCACCGCGGCGCACGCCGACACTGCACCCAGGTACGTGTCGGAGCGTGGTGTACAGGGGCGGTGCACGTGGCTCGGCGCTGTGGTACCTAGCCAGTAGCCACCATTCAGGGCAGGCACACAGCTGGCAGAACTGACCAGATTCAGATGCGTTGGACACAGCTGGGAGAACTGACCAGATGCAGATGCGTTGGACACAGCTGTGAGAACTGACCAGATTCAGATGCGTTGGACACAGCTGGGAGCACTGACCAGATTCAGATGCGTTGGACACAGCTGGGAGAACTGACCAGATTCAGATGCGTTGGACACAGCTGGGAGAACTGACCAGATTCAGATGCGGCAGCGAGATGTGACGGCCAAGCGACGGCAATCAAGGCAATCAACAATTTGGGGTAGGTGATTTGGTGGTCTACATCTACATCTACCATTTATTGACCACAATCGTTATGTCGATTATTACGTCAATTGGAGTGTCCGTAGAAGGTTCAGAAATTAGTGAATACTACGTAATTTTGCAACAAATGCACTCAGTGAGCTGGTTTTGACAATGTCTTGCGGCAAGTCATTCCACTCCCGTATCGCGCGGGGGAGAAAATAAAACTGGTAGTACTGTGTCCTGCCGAAGGGGACTCGATATTGCTGGTCATGACTTCTCCTGGGGCGTTGCGGTAGGATCTGAAGTTTATTTTTGATGTCTGATGCAGAAACCATGTTGTGTATGATCTTGAAGAGCATGATCAACCGTGCCGTCTTCCTTCGTTCTTGTAGTGATGTCCATTTAAGATCTCTAAGCATACTGGTGACGCTGCACGTTCTTTGATATTTGCGAAACACAAAGCGTGCGGCCCTGCGCTGAATTGACTCTATTTTGTTGATGCGTTGTTGTGTATATGGGTCCCAAACGGTGCATGCATACTCCAGAACAGGTCTAACGTACGTCTTACACGCAACTTCCTTGATTTTCCTTGAGCTAATCTTCAAATTTCGCTTGAGGAATCCCATTGCTCTGTTCGCCTTAGAGCAGATGTTGTCTATGTGATTTGTCCAGGTTAGGTCTGTGTTCATCGTAACTCCGAGGTACTTGGCATTGCTGACCTTATCCAAGGTATGTCCATGCAGCCTGCTGCTTCCAAGTGTCTCACTATTGCGTGTCACGGGGAGAAGTGTGCACTTCTTTGGGTGGAACTCCATGTTCCACTTGGTCTCCCACGCGGCCAGCTTATCCAAGTCGTATTGTAGGCATTTCTGATCATCCGCGCACGACACGACATTGTATGCGGGTGTGTCGTCTGCAAACAGCCGTGTGCGGGCTTGCAAGCTCTCCGGCAGGTCGTTGATGTACATAAGGAATAAGCAGGGGCCTAAAACACTTCCCTGGGGCACACCGGACTTCACATTAATGGAGTCAGAACGGTCACCATTCACTACAACCGCCTGGCGTCGTCCCCGAAGGAAGTCGGCTACCCAGTGGTTAATTCTCCCACGGATCCCGTAATGGTTCCGCTTGTGAACCAGAAGGCTGTGGTTGACCTTATCAAATGCTTTGGCAAAGTCCATGATGAGGATGTCCGTTTGGAGACCTTTTGACAGGTTACCGACAAGCTCGTCCGTAAACTCCAGCAGTTGTGTTTCACAGGACCGTTTCTTGCGGAAGCCATGCTGCTGATCGCACAGGATGTTGTTGACTTCTAAGTGAGTCATGATGGTGCTGGTGATGTGTTCTAGAATTTTGCAGCACACACAGGTAAGTGACACATGTCGGTAATTGGCTGGATCATGCTGATCACCTTTTTTAAACACTGGTGTTACGTTTGCGTTTTTCCAATCATTAGGCAGAGACCCGTTCCTTAGAGATGAGTTGAAGATGAGCGTGAGGACAGGAGCCAGTTCGTTTGCTAATTCTTTCAAGACACGAGTGCTTATATTATCTGGTCCAGCTGCCTTGGTGGGATTGAGGTTTTCCAGCAGTTTCTTCATCCTTAAACACTGACAGTGATGTCGCTGATGGTTGGAAATCCGTTTGAGATAATGACACATTTTTGCCGGAATTCTTCTCTGGTATATGTCTTGTCTTCTGTGAATACTGATTGCAATTGCTGGTTCAGTATTTCGGCTTGCCGTTTTGCGTTTGATGTCAGGTGTCCATTGACTTTCAAAGGCGCAACTCCAATATTGGATGTCTTCATATGTTTTATGTATGTCCAAAAGCGTTTACTTATCGTTTCCTCTGGTTGATCAGCATCATTAAATATTGAGCTAACATACTCCCAGTAGGCATGCCGTAAACGTCGCTGAACATCCCTCCGTAGTTGTTTGTGGACGTTTCTGAGTTCCTCGGTTCCGCGTTTACGCATTTTCTTGTAAACACGATTTCTTTTGTGAATGAGTTGGCGGAGTTCATGGGAGATCCACGGCTTGCTATCCTTGGTGCGTGCCAGTTTGTGAGGGATGAAACTGGTGATGGCTTCGGAGAGGGTGTCCTGAAACAGTGTCCATAGTTTTTGCACACCGGCGGTATCCTTCAGCGGTTCCATTCTGCCGAGCAGACTGGTAGCGACTCTCCTCAATTCGTCCCAGTTCGCCTTCTTGTACAGTGGGATCATCCTTGGCACTTGTTTGCGCTTCTGTGGATTGATGTTGAACTCACAGTAAACTGCATCATGGTCAGATAAGCCTGGTAGGACCTCCAGGCTTATCTGGTAGCCTGGTGGTCGTTCGTGGTACGTTCGCGAATTGTACATAAACACCCTTAAAGGGAATAGTTCACCTTTAACATGGGGTTTTGGACTGAGATAGCACATTTGTAGAGCAGCTCTAAAAATGGGTTGTGGTGAAATAATTACCTCCAATTAAGTAATTTAACAGTTAAGTAATTTCGACACAGGACTAGTGGGCCCGGTTTCATGAACGCTGTTCCGGGCCACGATCGGGATATGAACGCTCCCCGCCGGAGGCAGGTACACTCTCTGGCACGTCATCTCTGATCACGACGCCTCGTTAATATCCGCTCAGCCGCCCGGGCGGCGCAGCGGCCCCTTGTCAGAGACTGTACTTGGCGTCAGGCGGAGCCAGAACGCCAGCTGCTGTCGTACGATTTCTCGTGAAATGCAAAGAGAAACTTACTTATTTCTCCACATATATCCATCAGTTGTCCAAACGAGTCATATTCGTAGTTTTGAGCTCAAGATGCACCGTATGGTTGAATTTCAAGACAACTTTCAAGGTGACCTATTTCCATTAAAATAGGAAAATGATTAGCGGGAAACCAGACCAAAATATAAAACTACGCACGGGTTAATCGATTAAATATAAGTATGCCAAACCCCATTTCTTCCGCAAGTTTTTAGATATTTCAGATACACATTAGATACCTATTAAATTACAATACCTCCACCCAAGTAGGCGTGTCTTTGAGATTATGTTGGCAGATGCCGCTTGCAACTGATCTGCATTCATATTCCAATTACCGGCACAGTCTCCTCTGGTGACAAGTTGACACCAGATTTCCGTTGCGAGCCAACATCTCGCTCTGTCTCCCATCACCGGTTCTCACCTGAAGAGCAGCTGTGACTTGAGCTGTAGCCGCTGCTGCAGCGGCGCCAGTTCGCCCCCGGCCGGGATTGCCAGGCAGAGCTCCTGGCAGGCGGCCAGCAGCTCCCGCAGACACTCGCTGACCGGCGCAGACTGCAGGAAGCACTGGCTGCTGACCGCGCTCACGAAACAGTCGTGCGCGTGCCGCAGCTGCTCGTAGTCCTGCGCGGCGTCCACGGCCGTCTGCAGTCGACTCTGCTCCGACTCCAACACGTCCACGTGCAGGTAGTACTGCAGGTTGTTGACGAGGAACGCCATGTGCGCGCGCAGCTGGTGCGCCGCCATTTTCCCGCCACCAGCCGTGCCGCCGCCGCTCCTGTCTCCCATCTGGTCCGCCCACAGGCGCTCCAGCATCATCTGCGTCCGCTTCACCAGTAGCAGGAAGCTGAAGATGGCGTTGTAGCTGGCCAGCACGGCGGGTGTGTACAGCAGGTGCAGCGGCCAGCGCACGGCGTAGTTGATGCGCAGCCGGTCCCAGCCGGTGGCGCCCTCAGCGCCCGGAGCCAACGTCAGGTACAGGCTCTCCAGCACCGAGTCGTCCTCCAACCCCACGCGGCCGCACGCCACCGCGAACGCCTCGTTGATGTCGGTCTCAATATGCGCCTTGGGCGGCGCGCGTAGCAGGTGGTCGCACTCGACGAATAGCTCCTGGTAGAGCGTGCCGCGGCCCATCAGAAAGAAGTCCTTCATGACGCCCAGGTGCTGACTCAGACCGGCCTCCACCACAATCACCTTCCAGAGGTGCTTGGCGACTAGCGCCTTGATGCGGTTGACGAGCCGCTCGAGCCGCAGAGGTGACAGCGTCGGCTCGGCGGCCAGCGCCTCGAACTCGGCGGCGAACTGGCGCTCGTGTCCGCTGACAATGTCTGTGAGCGGCACGCCGGCCGCCTCCTCGGCGCGCTGCTCCACACGCTGCCGGCACATCTGGATCGAGTTGCCGATGAACAGCACGCTCTGGCAGAGCCGCAGCGGCAGGTAGGACGGCAGCCGTTCCGGGTCCAGCTCGAACTCGAGCAGCGGCGCCGGCTCGCGCTCGGCGGCGGCGGCGGCGCGCGCCATGCGGCCCAGCGCCGCGCCGTCCGTCTCACTCACCGTCTTCTCGCGCAGGAAGAACTCGCGGCCGGCGTCTGGCAGGAGGCCGTACAGCAGCCAGGCGGACAACTGAGCCAGCAGCACGCGGTGGCAGCGCTGCTGCACGCGCTGCAGCTGGCGGCGCTCGGCACCCACGGCGGCGGCTGCGTGGCGCTGCAGCACGTCCAGCAGCTGGCAGCCAGCGGAGCCGCGCCGCGTCAGCTCGCCCAGCAGGCGGCCCAGCGCGCGCAGCAGGCCGGCGTGCGGCTGCACGGCGTGGTAAACGTAGGCCAGGCCGAGGTCTGGATCGGCCAGCAGCTCCTCCTCCAGCCGCTGCAGGCAGGCCTCATAGTCGGCCGTGGCCTGGTCCAGCGCGCCGCACAGTGCGCGGACGTACTGGCCGGGGCTCTCGTCGGCGGACTGCTGCCGCTCGATGAACGTGTGCACGTGCCGGTACCACGTGCCGAGTGAGCAGAGTTCGTTCAGGATGCTACGCTCGCTCGGGTTGAAGAACGGGAGCGAACCATCCACGAGGATGGTGTCGTCCTCCTTCAGTGTGAACAGGCTCCCGGGACAACCCTCCAGGGCCAGCAGCAGTTCATGAAGCATCTCGAGTCAGGAAGGCAATGGCAGTTGCAGCAAACTTTGATGGTGATTACTGTTATTAGATAAGCTTGGTTTCTCACATGCTAAGAAACTTATACTCTTCTTTTAAGTCCTGCGAAAAAAACTTTCATCAGCAATGTTTTCATCACACTTTTGCAAAATATAGTAGGCAAACAATGTTGCAAAGTAGCAAAGTGACAGCAACAAAGGCAGCAATATGAATCTGGTTAAGACTTCATTTGATGTACTCATGACGTGTGGCATTAATCCCTGACAGTGTGGCGCAATGACTGACAGCTAAAGAGACTAAGGCTAAGGCTTGACAGTTGACACAAGACAATTAGAAGCTTGGTCCCAACAGGATGTGGTGCTTCACCCATTACAACAACTTCACTGTCATGTCATTCCTGCACCTCAACTGAAATCAGATGAACCTCAATGAGCCCAAGCCATTGCACAACAGCTCCACATCTCAGACGGTGGTGGGGGAGGGTGGAGGAACGGTAGCATTGGATAATGACAATTCTGGCATACTGCTGCACATTACCGGCACACTGGCCATGCCATTTACACTGACAGATCAAGATAGGGTAAAGCAACTGTGTCACCCACATGTCCAAATACATGGCTTGTCGTGTCATTGACATGTTCTAGCTTGTCAGTATCATCTAACGGGTGTCCACTAATTGATGAGGCAAATTTCAAATTGTCACAATTCCCGTGTTTTTATATTGCGAATCTTCACACTGAGATTCGCAAACTGGGTCACAATTCCCCCGTTTTTATATCGCGAATCTTCAAACTGGACACATGGGTACATCGTGTCCTTGGGCAAATATGTGACTTTGAAAACCAGCCGCTGCCCATCTTGTCGATTTACGGAGCGCACGTGCAGGCATACCCACTTTAAAATGGTTAGCAGAATTTTCGAATCGATTACTTTCGCATCGATGCTGATTCTCCTCTGGAGGTGGGTTTCGAAAGATACTTTAACCCTCGCCAGTGTAGAGGGGGATGGAAGTCACCCCTCGGTTTTTCAAGAATAACTCACGTATTTATCAACCGATTGCGATCAAATTTTCAGTACCCTACTTTTGAACAATTTGACACATACTCTGAATTTGTTTAACTTCTACCCCGCATGACCCGTGACCTGTTTCTCAAGGTCATGTCAGGCCCAACTGGCGACCTGTAGTATCGATGCTTGTAACTTGTGCAGTTTCCGAGCGTTTGTTACTCATGAGCATATGCACAGGTGTTACAACGTGACACTTATGACGTCCACTAAGATCGTGACCTTGGTTGACCTTTTCAGAGGTCAACCGAGGTCACTGACCTCCGATGACCTGATATTACTTTTTGGCTTCTGGCAGTTTCTAGGACATTTTGTGACGCTGATTTCAAATTCGGCATCCATTTTACATTATTATATGTTCCAATGGGGTCATTCCCTTTCACAGGTCAGCCGAGGTCACTGACCTCAGATGACCTGAGATGACCTTTTTTATTTCGTAATTTTTAAGACTTTTTGTGATGCTGATGTCAAATTTAGCACCCATTTTGCATAATGATATGCTCATTCACGATTCTAGCTCGATTAAATTACATTTCTACGCATTTACGATTTTGATGACATCCGGGTCATTGACATGACCTCATAGGTCACCTAAAGATCCAGGGCCTTAAAATCGGGTACCAACGGCTTCATCTCGTCACAAGCATCACGCTCGTTTTTTAATCGAAGCTCTAGCTCAATTAGGGGCGAAACACCAGGGGGGTTGTACCCCCCCATACACACACACACACACACACACACACACACACACACACACACACACACACACACACACACACACACACACACACACACACACACACACACACACACACACACACACACACACACACACACACACACACACACACACACACACACACACACACACACACACACACACACACACACACACACACACACACACACACACACACACACACACACACACACACACACACACACACACACACACACACACACACACACACACACACACACACACACACACACACACACACACACACACACACACACACACACACACACACACACACACACACACACACACACACACACACACACACACACACACACACACACACACACACACACACACACACACACACACACACACACACACACACACACACACACACACACACACACACACACACACACACACACACACACACACACACACACACACACACACACACACACACACACACACACACACACACACACACACACACACACACACACACACACACACACACACACACACACACACACACACACACACACACACACACACACACACACACACACACACACACACACACACACACACACACACACACACACACACACACACACACACACACACACACACACACACACACACACACACACACACACACACACACACACACACACACACAAACACACACACAAACAAACACACACACACACACACACACACACACACACACACACACACACACACACATACACACATACACA
>JAXIVJ010000331.1:0-269060 GCA_036785665.1 Chirona hameri | reverse complement strand
ATATTTAACTGCCATTAAATTAATTAGTTAATTGAATATACCTAGTTACGTCACCTAAATGAGAGTGATGATAAAGTGGTGATGATTAATTATAAAAGTATGCATGACACAGCGTAGAGGTGATGGGAGTACGAGTAATGCAACTGAGTGCAAAGAAACCGATCTTTAAGGAGGTAGGTACTCAAACTGACATAGCCTGCACCCTGCTGGCGGAATGTTTGAAGACCTCAACAACAAGTTTTTTCCGGAAATGACGAGAAAACGGTGGTGCGGGAGCCCCGCAATTCTTGCTTCCACCTAATCACTGATCTTTAGCGCAACCTTTCTGAAATTGTTGACCAAAGGTCATTTTAGGTCACGGCTTCAGATCAAGAGGCAGGTAAACCCATCTTGGAAAAAGTTTTAAGTGGCGTAAATTACATTATGTTTGTCTCGACGAGACGCGTTTCACAATATGCAACATGCCCCACCTGGGTCATCACATGACCTTGATCTGACATCAAAGTTTTGATTGGCCAAGCCCGTTCATGCTTGGTGTGACTCAAAGCATCTTGATGAGACAAACACGATGATGTTAAAATCATTGTCATCTTTATTATGTAAATAATTATTAACGAAAAACTGTTATTTAGCAAAGAGCCAGGATAACCTTTTGGTGACTTCCTAAGGCTAAACTATTGGGATGTTCTTAAATGGGGGATACTTTTTCCAAGAGTTATCGATTGTTTTTATGTGTGTTTCCTGCGATCCTAGTTCTCGAAGCGATAAATGGCGCTGGGGCAGGGTCCACAAGATGCCAAATTTTACCTTTGATGACTTCTGGGGACCTTAACTGCGGCGCTGCGCCATTTGTCGAGGTTCGTTAGACCCCCCATAGCAAGGCGTAGAAATCTCGAGGCCCAGCCGGGCTCGGGAAACTGGGTCAAGAGCTGGGAAAATAGTTGTAGCTATGGGTCTGAGACACACCGTCTCTTAGGCTCAAGCGGTTAAATGCCGTGGGTCGAACCCGGGGGTGATGGAAGAGGCGAGGGGGCAAGGGGAGCAGCTGTCCCTCTCAAGAAGTTCGAGAGGAAAACAATATGCTTTGCTCCCATACAAACTCAAGAGGGAACGTCTGAAAAATGAATACAAAAACGATTGGAAGGGTCTTCATCAGGCCTGACAAGGCTCCTCTCGGCCCGGCACGGTGCCCTCTCAGACCGGCAGAGGGCTATCTCAGGCCTGACAAGGCTCCTCTCGACCAGGCACGGTGCCCTCTCAGACCGGCAGAGGGCTATCTCAGGCCTGACAAGACTCCTCTCGACCAGGCACGGTGCCCTCTCAGACCGACAGAGGGCTATCTCAGGGCTGTCATGTGCCCTCTCAGACCTGCATAGGGTATTCTCAGACCGGCCTAAGGCTCCATCAGACTGTTGGAGGGTCCTCTCAGAGTGCAGTAGCTCCCTCTTCAGACTTAACCCTATTTGTAACAGGCTCCTGGCTACCCCTATTTGTAACAGGGGGTAGGGGGCGGATTCCGCCCCCCGGAGATCTCGAGATCTACCCGTCCGATTTTCACAAATGAAACGGTGTTTTGTTCCTCTCAACACGATATACATTTCTAAATAACATAATAATCTAAATTTTGGATAGGGGGGCAACAGGGGAGCAAAAACTACAAATTTTAGTGGTATTTTTGATCCGACATAGCTTTCATGTTTATCGACAGATTTGAACACAACTAATAGGAATCAATAGAGATTGAATTGGATATTGATATATGACGGTGACGTTTGTAAATTCAAAAATCATAGGCGTGTGCAGGTCACTCAATATGGGGGTGAAGTAAATGCGTAATAAAACTATTTTTTGATGTTTTTTTGTTGATAAATGAAATGGTATGTGATTGTGACATTAGACAAAACGGTTATACATCATATTTTTTGCCATAGGCGGTACCAGGTTAGTGAAAAAGGGAGGTAAATTGGGAAAAAAAATATTAACCGCAGACAAGTTGCTACCCAGCACTATAAATATGTTACTGATCGTAGATAGTTTCTTTTTGCATGTTGTACTTAATCATAGGCGTATCCAGGATCCAAACTGGGGCGGCGCAAGACATTTTTAAAAGTATATTATCCGCTATTATTCAACAGTGACTATTCCACTTACAACTTCAATTAACATTGCTTACCCCCCTTTTTACCCTACCTGGACTCGCCAACTATCTTATAATCGTTCGTAGAGTAGATTGTGGTGCGTGTTTCATCCCAAAACCGCAGTATGTTATGTCATTGTACGCCCATGCCTCTTAGTTTCCTTGCAATAATATGACCCCCTTTCTTCCATTCCTGAGCGCGCCTCTGCAAAAAAATGACTTTATTCCCTTTTCTGGTCTCATATGTGCATATATTATTATAAGCTAAACGTATATTGCGCCGCTATCGCTGGCATATCGACATCACCATGCCAGTCACCCCACTTTTCATGTTCCTGAACACGCCCCTGAAACTCTATATGTAATAAATTATGCAAATAATGGAAGCAGAAGCTATCTTTTACATCTTGATAGCTATAAATGCCCCTTACATTGCTCTATTGGCTTCCCGCCAAGCATTGTGAATACTTCCTGGAAACCCCCCCTTTTCAAGCCCCTGAAACCGCCTCTGCCATGCAATTTTTATGATATTTCATTAACATCAACTAATTTGCACTTGTTGCAATCACCGTAAGCCGATGTAACTCCTTCATACTTGATGCAGTTAGGAAGAAACCGTGAAGATCGCATTTCCGAATTATCGCCAAATGTCACCTCCGAACCCACCCAAAACTGTGCCCTGGAACCGCCTCTGTTCAGGTTAAGAACTCAAAATTTTGACTCCAAATGCGGAGTTCAATTCTATGAAAAGTCCCAAAATTTTATGGACCTGCTCCCAGCCGTTCTGGAGATATCTGCGAAAAACATGAGGGGGGGGGGGGGGCGGAATCCGCCCCCCCTGTTACAAATAGGGTTAACACGCGCCCTGGAGGGGGGGGGGCGAAATCCGCCCACCCCTCCGGTTTTTCGAGGATAGCGCAAAAACGACGGCGCAAAGCGCCGCCGTTTTTTGTATACCTGTTTAGAAATTAACTTCCCGCATTATGTAAAATTCTTGGCCTCAGGTCATCCCAGGTCAGGTCACAAGACCAGGTCACGTGATGAGCTCAACACCAAAACGTTTGCAGTAGTACCACAGCCACAGTTTTACGCCGATCGGTTTCAATCTTGCAGGACTTCATAAGGTCATAGATACCAACAATTTGTTGATCTCGGATTTATAATATCGGTGACCTAAGGTCAGGTCAATTTTGTGACCGCCAACACGGTTTTATCAATAACTATCGACATAATGCAGATAGAGAAGAGAACACGGTACCAATATGTTTGTCTCGTCGAGACACGTCTCCCAATATGCAACATGACCAACTTGGGTCATCACTTGACATTGACCTGAGGTCAAATTTCTCAGTTGACCTAACCCGGTCACCATTAATATGATTCGAAGTGCCTTGACAAGACACACGCGATGGCGTAAACATTATTGCTTTATCTTTATTAGGTAAAAGGTTATTTGCGAAAAACAGTTTTGAAAACAAAATCACCTTTTTGACATTCGATGACCTCTGGAGCCTAAACTATTGACCTGAGCTCAAATCTGAGGACATTTAAGTCGATTGCATTTTTCGATGAATTTCGATTGCTTTTTTCCGTTTGCTGCTAACTATCATAGTTCCCGAGATATTTGGGGGTGTTCGAACCGAAGTCTTGAAAACTTGAAAAACTGACCCTTGATGACCTCTGGTGACCTCAATATTGACCTGAAAAAAATGAACGAAATACTTTCGAAAGAGCTTGTCTCTAGCTATCTAACGTCGTTTCCTGCTTGTCGCTACGTTGCGTGTTTTTCGAGATCATAGGGGGGGGGGGCGAAATTTCCCCCCCCCCCCTCCAGGGCGTGTAATTATCAGAGGCCCTGCAGGGCGCTTGTTAATCATTATGATATGCTCATTCACGATTCTAGCTCGAAAAAAATAAAAATTTATACGCATTTTCAATTTTGATGACATTTGGGTCATTGACATGACCTCAGAGGTAACCTAATGACCCAAGACCTTAAAATCGGTCTTTCTCTCGTCCCAAGCAACACGCTCGTCTTTGAATCGAAGCTCTAGCTCAATTAGTGGCGCAACGCCAAGGGGGGTCGTACCCCCCCCCCCCCTACCCGAACACGTAGTGATTTTGCCCTACCCGGGCGAGGGTTAAACAGTATTTTAACCCCCGAACTTGTACTGAGCCCGGCATGAGACCGGCAGACCTGAGTTCAGACACAGCTTCAGGCTCGCCGGGCCTGCATTTGGGCCCGGCGCCGGCTCCGTGGTCCTGAAATGTTTATGTGCATCCCTAATTGTAGGCGTGGTCTAGAGCCGAGTCTCACAACTCATCTTGTATTTCGAAGTCACAGCACCGATCATATACAACCACACCTCAATTACAGCGTCCCCACCAGTATGCCATTGTCGCCGGCCTGTCTGGTTTGCCAGAGTTGCCCCAAACGCCATCTATTGCTGAGTCTTGTTATTAGTCCGTGTGCTGGCATCTAGTAGCAGCAGCAGCCACCGTATTCGGACATAGGTGGCAGCACACATCAGCTGCCTGCGAGACGGATGAACATAATTTTCTAAGTCAGATCCTAATATCAATGCAGATGGTGATAATATTGGTTTCGGACGAATCATAAAGTATTTCTTATTATATGTATGCCCAACTGTTGTGTAACCATCCTGTAAATATATTGGATGCACTGTAGCTATTTGACACTACTTTATTCTGGATATGACCTTTGAATCCGGCACATTTTAAGAAAGGAAATAGGAGGTTGGTGAAAACAAATTACGAAGTTTCGTAGAATCTGCTCTTTCTTTGATTTTCTAAGATTTACTCCGGTGACGTATATTGTAGGTTTTATGCAAAAGGCCTCAGATCTTTTGATTCATGAATCGTGATTGAGTCAAAACACGCATCAAATAAAGGCTGATTGAATCAAAAGATTTAACGTTTCTTAACAATTCAAGTACACTGGTAAATTGTACAAATACATCCAGTCCCAGTGGCTACATTCATTTATACTGAAATACTATTGCTGTAACAATGTTTTAATTATCATATATATGCATGTTTCCATTTTTAATGATTTGACATTTAACCCGCGCACTGCAAGGGGGGGGGGGGGGGGTGATTTCCGCCCCCCCCCCTCATGTTTTTTCGCAGATAGAGAAACAACGGCAACAATTTTGATATCGGTGACCTAAGGTCAGGTCAATTTCGTAGCCTCCCCATAATAAGTCGATGGGGAAATATACAAATGCTTCCTATTTCAAGGATATGCATGATATTAGTCCAATTACTTCTGGATCATGTTATTGTAGGATATTCTTGATGATCCAAATGTATTTTTTGTTCAATGACCCCTATGGGGTCATTGAGGTAATACGAGGTCACCATCACTTTTTTGTCAATAACTCCCGACATACTAAAGATAGAGAAATAAAACAGACATCAATGTGTTTGTCTCGTCGATACACGTCTTCCCATATGCAGCATGCCTTATTTGGGTCACCACTTGACCTTGACCTAAAGTCATTTTTTTAAAAGTTGACTTAATAAGATCACCATGTATATCATTCGAAGTGCCTTGACGAGATAAACATAATGGCGTAAGCAGTTTTTCGTTATTTTCATTAAGTAAAAAGTTAATAGCGAAAAACAATTTTGCAAAAAAATAGTTTTCTTTCTTTTTTGACCTCTGGAGCTTCAAATATTGACGTGAGATCAATTTTGAGGACACCTTTTCGATTGCAAATTTCGCTGGCTGGCGTTTTTTTCCCCATTTGTTTCTAACTAGCATATTTTTTTAAAGATATATTGGAATTTCTGGAGCGATGTCCTAAAACAGGAGAAAAAAAACGGGAAAATTGGCCTTTGATGACCTCTAGTGACCTCAATTTTGACCTGATCTAAAACAATATTGAAATACTTTCGATAGAACTTGTATCAAGCTATCAAATAACGTTTTCGGCTTGTCACTACGTAGCTTAGTTTTTTAGATCTCACGGGGCGGAAATCAACCCCCTTGCAGTTCGTGTTCGGCGCAAAGCCGAACGCGGGAAAAGCCAGTGCGCGGGTTAAATGCTGAATTAATCGCGAATCGATTAAAATATTTGCTTGGATTCTTTTAATCGGAAGGAATCAATTATCAAATTGTATCCGTGAATCGAACGGTGATTGCATAATTCAGATTCCAAAATGAATCATGATTGAATCGTTCCAAAAAGTTGAATCAATAACCAGTTTTGTGTGATATGCTTATTGTTTATGCTGTGCTTTGTGTGTGCGTACGTATACGTGTGTTTTTGAGAGTGTGGGATTTCTCTGCTTTTATTGTCTTTGTTCTTATTGTGTGCTGAGTGTCATTTTTAACACGACACTCGAAAACAAGACTCTCGGAATAGCCAGTGTAACATGGGAGAGTGTTTATTAATGCCACATACAGCAAAGCAAGGGCTCGTCCGGGATTTGAACCCGGGACCTCTCGCACCCAAAGCGAGAATCATACCCCTAGACCAACGAGCCACGACCAGGTGCCAATCTGTATTTAATCTGAATTACACTATGTAATGTTAGAGGCCAGTATCATCAGTTTCCGAAATACTTCATCTTAAATCTGGGTAATAGCTAGTGGTGATATATTACTTGTCACTAGGCAGGCAATATTTTCCCTACCTAGTTGATCGCATGTTAACGACAAGCAAATAACATCGTATTATTTTGTGTTGAACTGCAATTGGCAACTTTTCCTTTTCGGATTTTCCCCAAGCGGACTTATTTTGCTGTTCTGGATCCGCCAACGCACTTTTATCGATTTGATCTTATTCGGATCCAGCAGGGGCGTCGACGTCTAACAGACCATTCAGACTAGTCGCACCACTTTTTTGGACGATCCAATGTGCCGCCACCTTCTAGGTGCCGCCCTCGACGAGGCGCTGTCCCATACCCAGGTGCCGTCACTGACCGGACGCCACCCAAGTCAGGTGCCGTCCCTCAAAAGATGCCGCCCTTTTTGCCAGGTGTCGCCCCTTCAGCCAGGTGCCGCCCCTTCAGCCAGGTGCCGCCCCTTCAGTCAGGTGCCGCCCCTTCAGCCAGGTGCCGCCCCTTCAGCCAGGTGCCGCCCCTCAGAAAGATGCCGCCCCTCAAAAATATGCCGCCCCTCAACTGGGGGCCGCCCCTTCAGCCAGGTGCCGCCCCTTCAGCAAGTGCCGCCCTCAGAAGATGCTGCCCCTTCAGCCGGGTGCCGCCACTTCAGCCGGGTGCCGCCACTTCAGCCAGGTGCCGCCCCTTCAGAAAGGTGCCGCCCCTTCAGCCAGGTGCTGCCCATCAGTTAGGTGCCTCCCCTTCAGCAAGGTGCCGCCCCTTCAGTCAGGTGCCGCCCCTCAGCCAGGTGCTGCCCCTTCAGCCAGGTGCCGCCCATTCAGCCAGATGCCGCCCCTCAGCTAGGTGCCTCCCCTTCAGCAAGGTGCCGCCCTTTCAGCCAGGTGCTGTCCCTTCAGCCAGGTGCCGCCCCTTCAGCAAGGTGCCGCCCTTTCAGCCAGGTGCTGCCCCTTCAGCCAGGTGCCGCCCCTTCAGTCGGGTGCCGCCCCTCAGCCAGGTGCTGCCCATTCAGCCAGGTGCCGCCCCTTCAGTCGGGTGCCGCCCCTTCAGTCGGGTGCCGCCCCTCAGCCAGGTGCCAAACCTCAGCCAGGTGCCGCCCCTTCAGCCAGGTGCCGCCCCTTCAGTCGGGTGCCGCCCCTCAGCCGGGTGCCGCCACTTCAGCCAGGTGCCGCCCCTTCAGAAAGGTGCCGCCCCTTCAGCCAGGTGCTGCCCATCAGTTAGGTGCCTCCCCTTCAGCAAGGTGCCGCCCCTTCAGTCAGGTGCCGCCCCTCAGCCAGGTACCGCCCCTTCAGCAAGGTGACACCCCTTCAGCCTGGTGCGGCGCCTTCAGCCAGGTGCCGCCCCTCAGCCAAGTGCCGCAACGAATATCTGCCGTCCCTAAATCCTGATAAGGTTATGCCGTATCATGGCGGCCATGGCCCATCGAAGTCTTTTTGGTGTAGACTCAGGTTCAGTAGTTCTTAAACAACTCGACGTAGTAAGTCATAAGACTTGAAAATGAATGAAAAATCTAACAGCTGTTTCCTTTTAACTGCAATCAGTTCTCAATAACATATTAGTAATTACGGGGACTCGCACGGGTGGAGTTTCCTATTCAAATGGTGGGGCGGGCCACTGCCCCACCAACTTTCTGCTTGCCCCACCAACTTTTGTCAGATTTGAACGTTTCCTGGCGTTAAAATGACCATTTTTCACTTCAACCATGCAAAACAACCGGCCAATGTGATATTTTGCCCCACCAACTTTGAAAAGCTCCACCCATGACGGGGAGTTAACTTCAAAACAATTGACGGCAGCGCTGCCATTTTTTGGGAAGCAGTTTTTAATCAGATTGCGGCAAACAAAACGCAACGCTTCTTTGTAGTTGTTTCGTGATGCTATTGTTAGGCTTATGGTAGCCGTTGGCACGGCACGGCGACAGGGGATTTGCACGTCCTCGGTCCTGTGTTGTGTGACATGTGAATGGTTACAATGAAGTAAGGTGGTCAAAGGAGTTATTTTGGGTCGATATTCTGCCTGAAAATGCCGAAGACCAAAAGAGAGAAGATGTCGGGTGCGTGCTTCAGAGCGGAGAAGAAAGGGTGGGATTTGACGGCAGCAGCCCGGGGGATGAGATCAGAAGCCAGTTCATGGGGTGAATTTTTACGGAAAAGTTAAGATTTGATAGTGTTTTTATTGAAACAATTCCTGGTCAGGCGTGCAGTTTTGTATTCAGTTCGAAAGGCTGGGTTAAATCCTTCCAACTTTGCTCAGGATGTAGGCAAAATTTTAAACTTTGGCATGAGGAGGGAAGTGGATCAAATCCAGGGAGATAAGTATTCCTATCTATAATGGTTTTGATGGTACTTGGCAGGCCCGGTGACACCGATTTTCGTTTGGAGGGACAGATTTGTCAGAAAAGGCCCTAAGCCTTAACTCGCCCGCTGGGGGGGGGGGAGAATCTGCCCCCCCCCCACCTCTCGGGTTTTCCCAATAACTTTGAAACAACGCTAGATATCAACGCGACACTTTCAGCACCTTATTTGGCATCAATTTGACGTCTTTCTGAAGAAAAAATCGACAAAATGGTCCGAAAAGTTTTTGGAGAAAATTATGTTTAAGTGGCGTTATGTCACGCCATTTTTTCTTCTTCTCAAAAATCGACGAATGTTCGATCGATCATAGAACATCGAGTATTGAAGCAAATAGCAAACAAAAACCGCAAAAAAGTAAATGACATTCTCTACAAAATGGCAATCTCGGCTTGTCCAAATGTTTGGTTTTTGACCCCCAAAATGGAAAATAACGAATATTTTTTTTAAATAGCTCTAAAATCATTTGTTTTACTTAAAAGAATATATGAAAGAGAACCACCTGTGAGTACTGACCATGCAACATTTCAAATCAATATCTCTATATTTGACCCTCAAATGGCTGTAATAAGTGTATAATATGATGCCATGTGTTAAATCGCGTTTTTGGGGCATTTTTAGACATCCTACGAGAAAAAATGCATCATTGGCATCATGGGATCACACTGGACCAGCAACATGTATCTTTTATTGCAAATCTTGGATTTCAAAATTTGACCTTTTTGACCTGACATTGACCTGACCTTGAGGTCAAATGTCAAAATTACCGTTAACATTGAATTATACGTGTGAAATGACACATTACACATGTGTAAAACGGTTTTCATATGACTTTTTCATGTGGTGACCTTTCGTGACCTGAAATTGACCTTGACCTGTACTTAGTATGAGACTTATACTCCGGCAAATTGGAAGTGTTTTGGTTGAGTTTGGGCGCGCTGCTCTCTGTAGGCAATAATCCGAAAACACGTGATTTTTATATTTGACCTGACATTAACCTTTCACCTTCACCTCTTAACAAAAATAAGTGTGCTTTAGAATCGTCTCATTGAGAGCTTTCGATCGCCGCCGCCTCGCGCGTCTCGCTTCGGCCATTGGTTCGGGAGTTAGGCAAGGGGGGGGGGGGCAGAATCTGCTCTCCCCCAGCGGGGCGCGTTCGGCTGAATTCCCCAGCGGGGCAAGGGTTAGAAGAGCCCCATTTCAGATAGCGAATAAATGCCTTTGGGTTCCTTTACAGACGTCTTGCCGACCCCGTTCCTGGCTCCTCGTCCGTGCCCACCCGAGAGTCCACCGTGGCCGGTGACGAGAACGATGGCATGCTGCCGGCTTCAGACAGCGCCGAGAACACAGCGTTTGACGAGCTGTGCGTCTCAAGCAGATCTCCTTGTCTGCCACATCCATCAGTCGCTGCTGGACCAGGTCGACGTGGAGAGGGTGGTGAAGGCGTTCGTGGCAGAGGACGATACTCGGAGGAGGGTGTTCGGCGATGGCTAAAAAGCACTAGGATGAAATGTTCCGAAGAGGGGGAGTCCTGGAACGGTTTTACTCAAGGATCAGCGTTCGTTTATGTATTCGGAGAGGATTTACTCACATGCCAGACGGCGGTAGTTCGGCGTGGCAGTGATGTATCAGGGGCGGATCCAGGGGGTGGCCGCAGCGGTCGCGGCCACCCCCCCCCCCCCGCCAGAAGGGCGCCCCACGGGCTTTCTGTCGCCGTGAGCCTGGCGGCGCCCGGCGATGGACAGCCCGTGAGCACACAGCGTCCCTATGAACCGTTTGGACGCCCTTTCGGGCGCCCTGTTGAAAGTAACTTACCGAGTATCGGGTCATACAGGTCATGACCTGGTCCTTTTGACCCGAGGCGCCCTTCCGGCCAGTGACGGCGCCCTTACGGCCATTGACGGCGGTCTTTAGGCCAGTGACTGCGCCCTTTCGGCCAGTGACGGCGCCCTTTCTTTGGAAGGTGCCCCTAAATTGGCCTGCGGCCACCCCTCCTAAAATATCCTGAATCCGCCCTTGTGATGTATAAGTGACATTATAAGATTGACATGCATTTTAAGCACGAATCTCTAGGAAAAACTGTACCGAGATCAGACTTGTCAATGATTCAATGTGAATCGACTACTTTTGATTGAATCATTCTTATTTCAAATGAATGACTCATGAATCGATTCACATCATGCGCAAACCTGTTGTGAGTCACTGATTGAATCATTCATGCAGAAAAAAATAGCCTGATTGAATCATTCATTGCTCAAAGAATCATTCTTTTTTGGTCGAACAGCATAAACTGTCCACAAAATATGCCAGCGGCCCAGCATTCATCTGTGCCCTGTGAACAAACCAGGCACTTAATGGCCACTTATATGAGCTCTGTGTCCTGAGCTGTAGCCTGTAATTAATATATGCGTAAAGAAAGCGAGGCTGTGTGTCCAACTCCAGTGGGCACAAAGCCACTGTTCAATCAGCCCTAACTAGGTGAATACCTTGGAACTGGTAGGGTTAGAGGTAGGTACCTAAATATTTAAAAAAGGTAACTAACTCATACTTTGGTTCATAAACCACACAGTACACGCACACCTTTTTCACACGAAAAAATTATCAAAAGGTGCCCACCTTTTCCTAATTTCTAGGCTATACCATATCAAAAACTAAATCATAAGCAAACATTTGCATGACCTCCGCATGTCCCAAATATCACTGTCGCATCGGCGCCGCTTTATTCCACATCATGCTTTATAAAAAAATAATACCTAATGCAAAATCAAAATCATTGTTCTATTCGCTTAAAAAGGTGAAACGTAAAGTCATTAATGCTTTTGGAACTTGGAATTTGCAATTATAATAAATATTATAAATATCATTTTATAATCCAAATAAACAACACGCGTGTCCGATTGGCTCACATTCACATTCACATTCACATTCGGAAATACATTCGCGGACTAATTGGATTGGCTTCAAAATTGGTACACAGATAGATCACGACCTAGTGACCCTTCTGGTAAAATCTTAGAGTCGCACATTTAAAATCGAAGGAGTTAGAGCAGGTCATATGTTTAAGGTCAAACAGCAGACTATTCTGATGTGCATGCAAATTGGCACACAGGTAGAGCATGACCTCCCTATCACGCTCATAAAATCTTAGAGTCGCACATTCAAAATCAAAGGAGTTAGACAAAGGAGTCGACACTTCCCTTTAATGTTGAGTGATTGAATCAAGATTGAATCATTCATTATGGTAATGTTGAGTGATTGAATCATGATTGGATCATTCATTATGGTAATGTTGAGTGATTGAATCATGATTGAATCATTCATTGTGGTCCGTGAATCACTGTGAATCGACTCATGACAAATACGAATCATTGACAAGTCTGACCGAGATGCAATCCAACAGGCAAGTAATTGGTTATAAATAGATACAACGGCGAACGGCTGCTCTAAAACCGTAATAATGTTTACAGAACAGCCCGTCACAGACCACTCATGAGCCCAGTTGGCAAAGCGTTCAGCTGAAACCCTCAGAAATGTATCTGGCAACTTACATGGTGTTGTAGTTGCCTCCCTTCAGCGTTTGATTTAACATATTGCCAGGATGACCTTCATTCAGCGGCAGCGACGACAATGCACCTAATTTAATGGACGAATGCCCCCCAAAAAATTATACCTACTTTGGAGTTGGAGCTGGACGGGTTAGTTAAACTTACGGTCACGAAAACCCTACGTACCGAAATGTTAACAAAGAAAAGATAAAATACGATCGGCTGTTTATGGTCTGTTTATCGAAATTTTGCTTGACAAAAAGCTGGAAAGATACAAATTTGAACGTGTATGCACCCCTTGCCAGGTGCCGCCCCTTATCAGGTGCCGCCCCCATGCTAGGTGCCGCCCCCATGCTAGGTGCCGCCCCCCTCCCCCGAGCAAAAAGTCGCACCAGTTTTTTTCGCGTGTCGACGCCCCTGGGATCCAGCCAGATGACTTGGTGAAAGCAGGTAACTCACTGCGTGAAAGTAAGTTGTAATTTCTGGATTAATGGTAGGAAATACGGCGGCGCCATGGCTTAGTTGGTAAAGCGCCTGTCTAGTAAACAGGAGATCCCGAGTTCAAATCTCGGTGGTGCCTCTTTTGAAAATGTAATTCATATCACGTTTTCCTCATTGAGTCGAGTTTAACTCAAATTTGGTCGAGTCAAACCTTTGCGGTAGAGTTAAACTGCACCGCATTCCTTCGCCAAAAAATCAAATATATTCGGCTGGGGAGTCTTTTCAGTCAATACAACTTGCAGATAGGGGTTTCACAAAACGGGCTACACAATTGTTATCTCAGTTTCAAACTAATGTTGAAGGTGAACTATTTCCTTTAACGCGTTGGAGGAAAATCTGTCTGTCGCTTCCCTTATGGAGTGTAGTGCAACGTTGGCACTTCATCAGACGGGAGTACGGCGTAATTATTCATTCTGGTCACCAAAAGGGGTAATTGATACTCACTCATACTCATACTGTTTATTGAGGCATTCCGCAATATACTTGCGGCCAGGGGCGCAGCCAGGGGGGGGGGGGGCACAGGGGGCACGTGCCCCCCCCATTGGGTCGAGGGGCCCGAAGGGCCCCTCGGCCCAATGGGAGAAGGCCTCGGCCCCTCAGCCCAACTCCTATGATAGGTATCGACGTACAACTTACAGTACCTTATGCTGCATTAATTCTACGTCTTTTTGCAAAAGTTCAATGAAATTGATGTAGCACTTTGGGAGATCATGACGTTTTAATGACGTCATGTCACGCCATTTTTGGTCGAAAAACGATAAATTTTTACAAATTGTAGAAAATCGAGTTTTGAAGCAGATTGTAAATGAAAAACGTTAAAAGAAATGAAATGGCATTCTCTTCAAAACTACTATCTCAGATTTGCGAAAGTTTGGGTTTTTGACTCTTAAAAATAAAATATAAAATTTTCCAGGAAACTTTTCACATTTTTTTCTTTCTTGAAGATATGAAAAACGGAATATATCTGAGTGAACCAGGTATGAACAATACCCAAACCAAATTTCAAAGCAATATCTTAATTGACTTATGGCTCCGTAAGCATAAGTAACTCATGACGTCATTTTTTAAGTTACATTTTTTTTGGCTTTTATTGACCAGATACAGACAAATGAATGCCACCACTGTTTTTCTGAGACAAAACTGGTCCAGTGTCCTAGCATTTGGAAATTAGGGTGGAAAACGACAACCTGTGGATACTATTTTCCCACTCTTTTCCCAGGTTTTACTGTTCATTTTCCACTCCTTATTTTTAAATGTATTAGATAATTGAATCTTGATACTGATATATGGATGCACTGATGGAACAGCCTGATGAGGGGAGGACAGATACCTAAGAATTGGCATAATTGATGACTAATGCTGGTGAGCGGGCCTAATTGGGTATTGATAAGGCCTAGCACATATGCTTTTTAGTTGAATTTTCCACTCTTTATGCTTATTTGTAGCCAGAATTTTCCACTCCGCATCCCAGCTCCAAAGCAATCCTAGGACCCTGAACTGGTCCAGAGACATGCCTTTTTTATTTAGATGAATCAATTTCAAATTTTGACCTTATGTGACCTGACCTTGACCATATATGGTGTCAGACCTTAACCTTTGCTTACAATTTCACTTTTTCCTAATGCGGGAGATGTATTATATCTTTGAGAGTACTTTGTGCGATAATAGTCTCAATCTAAGGCTTTGGATGGAAAGTATGGCCCAGAAACTAAAATACCCTAATTTTGACTTTTTACCTGGCCGTGTCCTGAGATGTGACCTTATTTTGAAAATGTCTCGTAAAAGTTAGATGCGGCTCATTGAGAGCTTTCAATTACGGCCTTGCGCGTCTCGCTGCGGTTATTGGTTCGGAATATAACGAAGGGGCAGAATCTACCCCCTTCCCAGCGTGTTCGACCGAATACCCCAGCGGGGCGCGGGTTAATTTGTCTTATTAAATCAGAAAATATGTCAAATTTTGGTCGAATTTGGGCGGTTTGGGGCATGTCAGCTTGCTCCCCCTTGCTGCATTTGCCAGTGGTTATACACTAAGACAAGCTACTTGAAAATCCCGTGAGCGCTTAACATTTTCAATGGAAGTTGTATACGTTGCTATTTTCTGAAGGTCTTTCCAAACTTACGACGGATCGTTTCGCGTAAAGCCCCTCCGCACTCCATAGTCTACACATTAGTGACTGTGAATTACCTCGAATTTATGTGTTTCCAATGTAATATGTCACAAACGTGAGCAATCGGGACAACGTAAAATGTTGAGGGCCAGACGTTCCTCGTTGCCTCTTAATGATTGTGTTGCTGCTGGGACCTTCAAGGTGCCTTGTGCGTGCATCTAAAATGGTTAACCCACGCACAGACACCAAGTTCGAACCGACGGGGGGTGGATACCCGCCCCTACAATATTTCAAAAGTCATGCAACGTATAGCGACAAACAGAAACAGGTTAGATAGCTCGAAACAAACAAGGTCCAATGAATGTACTAAGTCATTATTTTAGGTCAGGTCATTTAGGTCATTGAGGTCACCAGAGGTCAACAAAGGTAAAATTTAGGCCATAAATGGGTGTCCTTACCAAAACCCGTCTATATCTAGAGAACAAAAAGAGGTAGCGACGCGCGAGAAGAAAAAAAACGTCCGAAAGATTACTGGCAGATCCAGGGGGGGGGGGGCATCAGGGGCAAATGCCCCCCCCCCCCGCAGGAATCTGGGAGGGGGGGGGAATTCAGTACAAGTATCCCCCCCCCCCTGCGCGTTCCCAATTTATCGTCAAATCGTGTCTTTCCAACAGTCAAAATCCAGCTATCCACAGTCAAAAACCGGAAAATTTCGCGCCGCTTCGCGGCATGACACAACTTTCGCAATAACTAATACAAATTTGGAAAATGGGAAAATGAATTTAATTAGGTTAATGTCTGGCAGAGGCTCTCCTTGGCGATAATTTCTGGCACTGGCGGGTCCAAGGGGCATCAGCGACCAATGCCCCCCCCCCCCTCCACAGGAATCTGAGAGGGGCATTCAATACAAGTATGCCCCCCCCCCCCTCCCTCCCCGCGCGTTCCCTGCACTGAACGTGAAAAACAATGATCCTATGAGAAAACTTCATGAAAACGGAAGTATTTTTCTCTCGAGTGATTGCATTTGAAGTTTGTATGTCTCCCTTTTTTAATGATAGAGAAAACAGCGCACCTGATGCCATTCAAGCAGCCCCAACCGGAAAATTTCGCGCCGCTTCGCGGCATGACAACTTTCGTAATTACTTATTACAAATTTGGAAAATGGGACAATGAATTCCATCAGGTAAGTGTCTGGCAGAGGCTCTCCTTGGTGGTTATTGCTGGTACTGGCGGATCCATGGGGGCATCAGGGATAAATACCCCCCCCCCCTTCCACAGGATTCTTAAAGGGGCATTCAATACAAGTATGCCCCCGCACGTTCTCTGCACTGAACGTGAAAAACAATGATGTTAGGAGAAAACTTCATGAAAACAGAAGTTTTTTTGTTCTCTCGAGTGATTGAATTTGAAGTTTGTATGTATCCCTTTCTTTCAATGATAGACAAAACAGCGCACCTGATGCAATTCAAGCAGCCCCGGTGACACTTAACCCGCACCCCGCTGGGGGGGGGGGGGAGAATCAGCCCCCCTCTCGGATTTTCTCAATAATTTCAAAACTATAATAGATATCAACGTCAAACTTTCAGTACATTTTGCTGCATCAATTCTACACCTTCTCACCCAAAGTCCAATTAAATTGATGCAGTATTGTGGGAAATAATGACGTTTTAATGACGCCATGCCATGCCATTTTTGGCGAAAAAACGATAAATGTTTGAACAATCGTAGAAAATAGAGTTTTGAAGCAAATTGCAAATAAAAACGTCAAAAGAAAATAAATGACATTTTCTTCAAAATGGCTATCTGGAATATTCGAAATTTTGTGTTTTTGACCGTCCAAAATAGGAAAAACTATTTTTCGGAGAGAAAAAAATTGTTGTGAATATGAAAAGTGAATTTCTTAGCTCGAATACCAAAGTAAGGCGACCGGCCCAAATATGCGGGGGGAAATGGGGGTACCTTTTTGTCACAAAAAGATGCCCCCACGGAGAGAGGCTGGATCCGCCAGTGCGAAAGATAATTCAATTTGTTGTCACTCAGGCTTCATCAGATTTGATCTCGGGTCAATAGCCTAGCTCAGGGAAGGCCATCGAACGTGAAATATTCTCATAATAGCGGAATTGTTTTTAGAGAATAACTTTTGAGATACGCATGCTAGAGTGATACCGTTTTTACCATTGTGTTTCTCTGTCGAGACATCGAATGGTATATCGGATGATCATGACCTAGTTAGGTCATATTCGAAAATTGACATGTCCTGTGCTCAGGTCAAGGCAGATCAAGTTCAAATTTTACACCAATCAACGTGTCTCGACGAGTGAAGCACATTGTTGATTACTCCATTACTCTACCTTCATTTGGCAAAGAGTTATTGAATAAAAAAAACACGTAACCTCTTGGGTCACCTGAGTTGACCTCGTAGAGGTCACATAACAAAAATGTGACTTGGATCTTTGCATTTGGCACAAGAATGGTGTAGGCACCTGGTGAAAACTGGTCAAATTTAAGAGTTTTTTTTTGTTGTATTTCTACGTGTTTTTATGTTCTCCATTTACTTATAATGGAAGTATACCAATCGAACTGACCTTCGGTTACCATTATGACAAATTTGAGATATACGAATTATAGGTACTTATGGGCTATGGCCTAAATGAATCCTGTGAGTTTCAAACCGCTCGGCCGATCACTTTGGCACGACCACAAACTTTCAAAAACTTGCTTGGAGGTGGGATCACTGAACGTGACTTGTTGACCTGACCTGAGATGACTCGAGATAAAAAATGGCACACTATTTGGGTGATTGTTCCCCAAAGAGTTACGCCAAGTTTAGCGGCGCTGCGTGTCGACGTTTTATAATATTTACGAAAACTTGGGGGGCGGATATCAGGGGACGGATATCCGCCCCCCAAGTCGGTGCGCGTGTTAATACTTCACATCATGGTGCCAACAGGGATCAGTTGCCGCATTTTTGTTTGGATCAGACTAAGAACTTATCAGTCAATCTACGCATAGGTTTTGTTCGACATGGGCCTGTCTGACGTTTTTTTTGTTGCGACTATTTGGGGGCCCGGCAAAATATAGTGACCCAAATCCGAGGATATATCATTTTACGCCATTTTTTTGGGGGGTTGGGGGGGGGAGGTGGGGGTGGTTTTGATCGAAGGGGCCCCTCGGGATGCTGTGCCTCCCCCTCTCTTGACGAAGGTCTGTCTGCGCCCCTGGATCTGACCTTAGGTCACCGATACTAGAAATCCAAGATAAACGAATTGTAGGTACTTATGACCTTATTAAGTCATGTGAGTTCGAAACCGCTCGGTCAATCACTGTGGCTTTGGCACGACTTTCAAAAACTTGCTTGGAGGCGGAGTCACTTAACTTTCAAAAACTTGCTTGGAGGTGGGTTCACTTAACAGAACCTGTTGATCTGACCTGAGATGACTTGAGATACAAAATTACACAAAATGTGGATAATTGATGCCCAAAGAGCTATGCTAAGTTTGGTGGCGCTACACACCGCCGTTTTCCCAATATTTACGAAAACCTCTGATGGGCGGATATCCGCACCCCACGTCGGTGTGCGTGTTAATACTTCACATGGTGCCAAAGGGAGTCAGTTGCCGCAAATTATTTTGTATCAGACTAAGGTACTTATCAGTCAATCTACGCATGGGGTCTGTTCAACATGGGTCTGTCCGACGTTTTTTTTGCGATAATTTAGGACCCCTGCAAAATATAGAGGCATAAATCCGAGGGGATACCATTTCGCGTTTTTTTTTTTGGGGGGGGGGGCCTTTGGCCGAGGGGGCCCTCTGGGGATGCCGTGCCCCTCCCTTGCCGAAGGTCTGGCTGCGCCCCTGCTTGCGGCTATTACTATACCTCTCGTCACTATTAACCCGCGCGGCGCTGGGGGGGGGGGGGGGGGTAAATTTTACCCCCCCCCTCCCGGATTTTCTCAATAACTTGACAACTATGACAGATATCAAATTGAAACTTACGGTAGCTTATGGTGCATCAATTCTACATCTTCTGCCATTTTTTTTAAATTCGTGCATTTTTTTGGGCAGATAATGGCGTTTTAGTGACGTCATGCCATGTCTTTTTTGGTGAAAAATGTTAAATGTTTGAAAAATCGTAGAAAATAGCGTGTGAATGAAAATCGCAAATAAAAGGCGTCAAAAGAAAGGAAATAACATTGCCTTTAAAATGGCTATCTCGGATTTTCAAAATTTTGGGTTTTTGACCCGAAAAATGCAAACAAAAAGGATTTTTTGGGAAGAATTTCCACAAGTATTTTTTGAAGGTTTTCAAAAAACCGGAAGATATATTAGAGAACCGAGTATCAACGATGCTCAAACCAAATTTGAAAGCAATATCTTTATTTTTGACTGACTTATAGCTCTCTAAGTATAAGTAACTCATGACGTCATTTTTTTTAATTGCGTTTTCTGGCTTTTACTGACCAGATACAGACAAATAAATGCCACCACTGTATTTCTAAGACAAAACTAGTCTGGAAACATGCAATGGTTATTTAGATTGTAAAAATTAAAATTTTGTCCTTATTGTGACCTGACCTTGACCTGAGGGCCATTATATGGAGACAGGCTGCGAAAATGGTTGCTTCTATCGAATTATACGTGTAAAATAACCCAGACAACATGTGTCTCATGGCTTTCGTAGACCTGTGACCTTTTGTGACCTGACCTTGACCTTGACCTTTGCTTACAATTTCACTTTTACTTATGCGGGAAATACATTATACATTCTGGAGCACTTTGTGAGATAATAGTTGCAATATAAGGCTTTGGATGGAAAGTATAGCCCAAAAACTCAAATACTTACATTTTGACATTTGACCTCACTGTGACCTGACATGTGACCTTATTTTAAGAATTTCGAGCATGCATTCGATTCTTCTCGTTGAGAGCTTGCGATCGCCGCATTGCGCGTCTCGCTGCTGTTATTGGTTCGGAAGATACGAGGGGGGGGGGGGGGGGTAAAATTTACCCCCCCAGCGCCGCGCGTTCGGCTGGAGACCCCAGCGCCGCGCGGGTTAAATATAAAACTAGAGGAATGTGGTCGGAACATACAACGCACACGCACACAAACGCACACGCACAACGTCACACAGCAAAAAGTCACACAAGCACACATTAGTCAAAACTAAATATAAACTTTCATCGAGACATTAGGATTCAACCTGTGCCGACCGGCCATCGCTGAGGTGCCGCCTCAGACGGCGACTGAACAGGTGCGGAGGGAGCTGCGACAGATCAGGTGGCAGGGCGTTATACGACGCCGGTCCCCTTCACTTAAACCGCCTCCTCCCCATTTCGGTGCGCGACCGCGGTACATGCGACCGGTGGTCCTGCCGCGTGACAACGTCCAGGTCACGGCCGCGAGCCTCGGCTACAGTGGTGAGACCGGCCGCCAAAACCTCCGGCTCACCGCTACAACGCACCTTGTGCACGAGACTCAGGGCGTGGTACGAAACAAGTTGCTTCGCACTGAGCCACCCCAGTCACCTCAGCAAATCAGACACATGATCATACTTTTTGCGGCCGAAAATTACTTTAGCTGAATAGTTAAGTTTTTTTTAATGCGAGAGAGGTTCTGCTTGGTGCCACTGCCGTACACCAAGATACAATATCTAATTTGCGAGACGACCAGGGCGTTGACAAGCGCGAGAATCACGGCGGGGGTAGGTGTCCCCGCAGATGTGACAGACCACTCAAAACTCCAAAGCAGCGTTTAGTAATCGTTGAAACGTGAGCTGTCCAATTGAGAGAACGATCAAAGGTGAGGCCGAGGTTTTTGGCTTCCGAAATGGGGAGTAAATAATGGTCGCGGAATGTTACTTTGACGTCGGGTAAAGTGCGCAGATTTTGTGATATGCTATTGACGCCAAGAACCACTGCCTTAGACTACGAGAAACCGCACACATATCATCTTATATTTCTGCCCCTATATGGCACTAGTAGTAAATGCCTGAAGTTATGCTGTACCGCATAGTTTGAAGCCAGGGAATGCAGCCTATGCACAATGGGTGGCATGGGTGGAGCTCTTCAGAAAACGTTGGTGGGGTAAAATGTCATATTGGCTGGCTGCACATGCGGAACTTTATATACTTTTGGGGTTGTAGCTACAACTGCAACCTCAAAAATTACAACCCCAATTATGAATATTACAACCCCAACATTGCCAGTAAATGCATACCTAAGTAAATAAATACTGTGAACGGTACGCAAAATCACCAAAGGATTTTCAATAGCAATCATAACAAAATAATTAAAAATATATGAACACAGGAAAGAACAAACTTTAAATTGTTAGTAAAGTTTGTCATAAAATAACATTTAAAATCCAACAATAGGTACAACATATTATCCCCAAATTACTGAGAATGACTATGTAGGTACCCAGGGGCGTAGGATCATATTCAGTTGGGTCATAAACACTAAAGAATAACACTACCAATTAACAAACAGGTAACTTTGTCAATTTTCAGACACACACAAAATGGCAATAGATATAGGTATTTACATCAAAAACATGAGCAAAGCAAGATTGAGTTTAACATATTTCACATTGGGCTTAGTTCTGGATAAATGTCACACATTAGAATGCACCCTTGCGAAGTTCGGCAAAGGTATTACAATTTGAGTTTAAATATGTTGGTGAAATTGACACTTAATGAAGAACTTGACCAACATTATAAATATGTTTGTGTCTGAAAGCATACCAACCATCCTAAGCTGGAAAAAGAGCAGAAATAATCATAGACTTAAATAAAATGAGTTTAAAATCACGATTATCACAACCTTCAATTCTTAGCCAGACAAACATTACCTGAGGGCGACGCCTTTGGGGGTGTCGCGGACCGAAGGTTGTTTTAACATGTGTTCTCGAGATCTTGAAAGTGGAGGACCCCTTTCAAAACAACAGCTCGTGCGTCCTTGTGACCCACACATCGTATCACGTGGGCATACCAAGCACTGTCACCGAGTAAGCTTAGCAACCACCCGTGAAACATTTTGTGACCCGACTGGGATTCGAACCCACGATCCTTCCATTAGTGAGTATCTTTATCAAAGGACTCTTATGTTACCCCAACCAAATTTGGTGCTAAGATACCTGGTGGGATGGCAGCCAGCAGCTCGAGAAGTTGGATTTTGCGAAATGTTCTGAAATTTTAAAGAACCCCACAAAAAATATCCATAAAGGAGGATCCCTGGCAAAACAACTGTGTCATGTGCAGATTGCCCGTCGGCCACTTACTCCTGTTGCACAACGGCAATGGCCTCCCATTGTAACAACAGGTCGCTGTGGGCTGCACCCTTTCGCCTATGGGCAAAGTACATCATCCGTGAAAATATCCTAAATGGAGGAGCCCTGGTGATACGAAACTAGAACGTGCGCGGCTGATCCCCTCCCACTGACCCTCCTGGAGCTACCAATACCCGTTTCGGAGCACTGCAATGCACCAGGGCCACTACAGGGCTAACCAAGTGGCCGAATGTCGAAAAATCGGGGTACGGGGACATATTCAAGGTCACGTGGCACGTTAATTCGATTTTGGCCAGGGTAGAGACCCCCACCGGCATGTGGGTATCCACCAATGGCTCCTATTCAGACATTTTATAAAACAAATTATCGATTCATTTTTGTGCTAGGGGCCATCTTTGATTGACCCCATTATAAGTCCACGGGAAATGGCACGTGCCTGCTGCGCACGCTGTGAAATTTACCCACACTAGCGGACCCTGCCATCATCTAGATCCCCGTGAGTGAGCGATATGCTTAAAATTTCGGGGAAATTTATCGAGCCGTTTTCCAGAGCATCACCTTTACCCGGTCTCCCACGAATGCGAGGACTCTCGAAACTACATAAAGCAAATATCCCGATGCGTCCTATCACGTCAGGAATCGGCAGCGCCCCCATCGACTTGCAAAAGTATTAGCAAGACCTCTATCAAGTACCCTAGGTGCCGTCAATGATGCCCACATCCGCAATAGCGACGCTCTGATGGAAAGACTCCAAAACGTCGATTTTACAGATAATTGTCTAGCAAACTTCAATGTCAAGTCACTATTCACAAATGTTTTGGTGGGACGTGCATTGAAAGCAATCAAACACGTAGTGGACGGTATCGATCCTAGCCAGCTACCACTGGCAAAGCAAGACTATTAAAAAGAAATATAAATGTGCATTAACTTCGGAGGCTTCATGTTCAATTCCGATGAGTATATTCAACATAGCGGTCTTGCCATGGGATCTCCACTGAGCCCGGTCGCTGCATGTTTGTACATTGAATGGCTAGGAAAGCATAACTATCAGAAGATAATGGGAGTAGATGTACTCTGGGTGCGGTATGTTGATGATATTCTTGTAGTAGCACCACAAACCATGGATTTGAAGGAAAAGCTTCACGAACTTAACATAGTAGATCATAAAATCCAGTTAACTATAGAACATGAAAAACATGGCGCCAATCCTTTCCTTGACATATAAATTGTGCGAACAGAAAATCACGTCTAATTCAAAGTATACCGTAAACCTACAAACAGAGACGATTACGAGCACTTCTTCTCTGGACACAGCGATAGGGTAAAACGTGATGTAGTTATATGGTACCTAAAGTGAATGACCTCGGATTTACCACATCCAGAAAAGCGATTTTGCTCTTCAGAAAATCTCAAAATGAGAAATTGATAAATGTAAATAAAAAGGCATGTTCCTGGACCAGTTTTGACTTAGAAATACAGAAAAGGTAAATATTTGTTCGTATCTTGTCAAAAAGGTAAAAAAAGTTATTTACAAAAATGACGGTCATCAGTTTCTTACACTTAGGGAGCCATCACTCAGTCAAAAATGAAGATATTGCTTTGCAATTTGGTATGGGTATTGTCCATACTCAGTTCTCTGAGATATATGCCGGTTTTCTAACATCCTTGAAAACTTTGATTTTGTGGGGATTTTTCCTTTAAAAATCAGTTAAAAAACATGGGTCAAAAACCCTAAATTTTGAATATCCGAGATAGCCATTTTAAAGAGAATGCCATTTTGTATCTTTGGTGAATTGCGTTTGCAATTTCCTTTATAATTCTGTTTTCTACCATTTGTCAAATATTTATATTTACAAATATTTATAAATATTTTTTATTTTTTATTTTTACAAACATTTTCAAATATTTACAAATATCTTTTTTCCACCAACATTACGTCATCAAAACATGATTATCTCCCAAACTACTTAACCAATTTCAATTAAATTTTACAGCATACCTATAATTTTGTAAACTCAGCTACCGAAAATGTCAGCAAGATGCGCCGCACGTGTAAAAATATATTCAAGAAAACCTCGGGGGGGGGGGGGGGGGGGGGGGGTTGTTAGGCCCCCCGTAGGGTGAGGGTTAATATACATGTGTGAGACTTTTTGGTATTTGCTCCCCAAACCAACTTTTTTGTCTTTCTGGATCCGCCCTTGTCTCTGGCCTCAGATTAGGTACCTGCAACATACAGGTTTCATTCGCAGTATTCATGGAAAACCAGACTTCTGATAATTTGTTTAGTTCTACGAACCGTAGACTACCTAATACCACCTTCGTCACGTCGCAAGAATAAACCGGGGGGAATATCGGCGAAGGAATGCCGATATTATGTTATATTTTATGTCTATGTTATGATATCTCCTATGTTAAATTTGTAATTGTTTCCTTCTCTTGCGACCTGGAGGCATTGATTTGAAAGACGTACTTTAGCGTCGATTTGAGCTTGGGCATGTAAATAGTCTCAGTGCTGCGTGCAGAGCTGCATAATCTTACGCACTCGCCCTGTCGTGCGAAGGTGACAGTTTTGGAAAAACGATGGGAGTTTGTGGCAAATTTCAATTCAAAAGTGATCAGATAAGAATATAGTTCCTCTTCAGAAAATGTGGTGATTAGGTCAATTTTTATAGTTAGAAATAGTTACTCTTCAGCAAATTTGGTGACTAAGAATTTTTATGGAAACTAAGTATTTGGAGTCAGGATATATTAAATCCCAGCTTCACGAATGGTAAAGGAATTCCCTACGGTGCCAAAACTTTGCCGAAACTAGATGCTGGGGGTCTACAAAATCTTACCCACACGGTCAGTGACCCTATTCCTTCACCACTGTGACAGTCAAAAAGTCACAAGATGTGACAATTCCATGAAGGTGACACTTCAGACATGCAAAATTTCCTTCATGTGGTGTTTCCCGCTGAGCTGCCGAGGTAATCTTCTGATTGGTGATTTGTTTATATCAGAACGTTTTCGTCTGGTGTGTTGAAGTGTGGCTGGGCGATGTTGCATGGCGTTCTTTAAAACCCTATTTGTAACAGGCTCCTGGCTACCCCTATTTGTAACAGGGGGGGGGGGGGCGGATTCCGCCCCCCCGGAGATCTCGAGATCTATCCGTCCGATTTTCAAAAATGAAACGGTGTTTGGTTTGGTTCCCCTCAACACGATCTACATTTCTAAATCATACACAAAAAATTGGATAGGGGGGGGGGGGGGCAACAGGGGGACAAAAACTACAAATTTTAGTGGTATTTTTGATCCAACATAGGTTTCATGTTCATATACCGATTTTAACACAACTGATAGGAATCGATAGAGATTGAATTGGAAATTTATATATGATGGTGACATTTTAAAATTCAAAAATCATAGGCGTGTGCAGGTCACTCAATATGGTGGTGAAGTAAATGCGTAATAAAACCATTTTTTGATGTTGTTTTTTGATAAATGAAATGGTGTGTGATTGTGACAGACAAAATAGTTATAAATAATATTTTTTGCCATAGGCGGTACCAGGTTAGTGAAAAAGGGAGGTCAAATTGGGAAAAAATATTAACCGCAGACAAGTTGCTACCCAGCACTATAAATATGTTACTGATCGCAGATAGTTCATTTTTGCATGTTGTACTTCATCATAGGCGTATCCAGGATTCAAACTGGGGCGGCGCAAGACCTTTTGATAAGTATATTATCCGCTATTATGATACTAACTAATCAACAGTGACTATTTCACTTACAACTTCAATTAACACGCGCCCTGGAGGGCCTCTGATAATTACACGCCCTGGAGGGGGGGGGGCGGATTTCGCCCCCCCCTATGATCTCGAAAACCACACAACGTAGCGACAAGCGGGAAAGGACGTTAGATAGCTCGAGACAAGCTCCTTCGAAAGTATTCCGTTATTTTTTTTTCAGGTCAATATTGAGGTCACCAGAGGTCATCAAGGGTCAGATTGTCAAGTTTTCAAGACTTCGGTTCGAACACTCTCAAATATCTCTGGAACTATGAGAGTTAGCAGCAAACGGAAAAAAGCAATCGAAAGTCATTGAACAATGCAATCGACATAGGTGTCCTCAGATTTGAGCTCAGGTAAATATTTTAGGCTCCAGAGGTCATCGAATGTCAAAAAGTTGATTTTGTTTTCAAAACTGTTTTCCCCAAATAACCTTTTACCTAATAAAGATAAAGCAATAATGTTTACGCCATCGCGTGTGTTTTGTCAAGGCACTTCGAATCATATTCATGTTGATCGGGTTAGGTCAACTGAGAAATTTGACCTCAGGTCAAGGTCAAGTGGTGACCTAAGTTGGTCATGTTGCATATTGGGAGACGTGTCTCGACGAGACAAACATATTGGTACCGGTTTGTCTTTTCTATCTTCATTATGTCGATAGTTATTGATAAAACCGTGTTGGCGGTCACAAAATTGACCTGACCTTAGGTCACCGATATTATAAATCCAAGATAAACAAATTGTTGGTATCTATGACCTTATGAAGTCCTGCAAGATTGAAACCAATCAGCGTAAAACTATGGCTGTGGTACTACTGCAAACGTTTTGGAGTTGAGGTCATCACGTGACCTGGTCTGGTGACCTGACCTGTGATTACCTGAGGCCAAAAATTTTACATAATGCGGGAAGTTCATTTCTAAACAGGTATACAAAAGCGCCGCCGTTTTTGCGCTATCCTCGAAAAACCGGAGGGGTGGGCAGATTCCCCCCCCCCTCCAGGGCGCGTGTTAACATTGCTTACCCCCTTTTTACCCTACCTGGACTCGCCTATTATCTTATAATCGTTCGTAGAGTAGCCTGTGGTGCGTGTTTCTTTCGAAAACTGCAGTATGTTATGTCATTGTACGCCCATGCCTCTTAGTTTCCTTGCAATAACATGACCCCTTTCTTTTATTCCTGAGCATGCCTCTGCAAAAAAATGACTTTATTCTCTTTTTTGGTCTCATATGTGGATATATCATTATAAGCTAAACGTCTATTGCGCCGTTATCGCTGGCATATCGTCATCACCATGCCAGTCACCCTTTCATGTGCCTGAACACGCCCCTGAAACTCTATATGTAATACATTATGAAAACATGGAAGCAGAAGCTAGCTTTTACATCTTGATAGCTATAAATGTCCCTTACATCGCTCTATTGGCGTCCCGCCAAGCATTGAATACTTTCTGGAAACCCCCCTTTTCAAGCCCCTGAAACCGCCTCGGCCATGCAATTTTTATGATATTTCATTAACATCAACTAATTTGCACTTGTTGCAATCACCGTAAACTGATGTAACGCTTTCATATTTGAGGCAGTTAGGAAGAAACCGTGAAGATCGCATTTCCGTATTATCGCCAAATGTCGCCTCCGAACCCACCCAAAACTGTGCCCTGAAACCGCCTCTGTTCAGGTTAAGGACTCAAATTTTTGACTCCGATTGTGGTTTTCAATTCTATGAAAAGTCCCAAAATTCCATGGGCCTGCTCCTAGCCGTTCTGGAGATATCTGCGAAAAACATGAGGGGGGGGGGGCGGAATCCGCCCCCCACTGTTACAAATAGGGTTAACCCTCGCCCTACGGGGGTCCTAAAACGACCCCCCTGAGGATTTTCTTGAATAACTTTTTAGACATACCCCGCATATTGCTGACATTTTCAGTAGCTGAGTATAAAACAATTATACGTGTCCTGTGAAAATTTCATTGAAATTGTCTAAGACATTTGGGAAATAATTATGTTTTGATGACGTCATGTTGGTCGAAAATACGATAAATGTTTGAAAATCGTAGAAAAGAGAGTTTCAAAGTATATTGCAAACACAATTAAAGAAAGATATAACATGTCATTTCCTTTAAAATGGCAATCTCGGATTTCTGAAAGTTTTGGGTTTTTTGACCCCCAAAATGAACAAGAACAGTTTTTATTTTTGGATCACCACAAAATCAAAATCTTCAAAGATGATAAACAAAGATAAACGGAATATATGTGGACAACTGAGTATGGACAATACTCAAACCAAATTTCAAAGAAATATCTCTATTTTTTACTGAGTGATGGCTCCCTAAGTGTAAGCATTTCATGAGGTCATTTTTCTAATAACTTTTTTGGACTTTTTTGACCAGATAAGAATAAATAATTACCTTTTCTGTATTTCTGAGACAAAACTGGTCTAAGAACATCCCATTTTTATTTACATTTATTAATTTCTCATTTTGAGGTTTCCTGACAGAGCAAAATCGCTGTTCTGGACGTGGTCGATTGAAGTTATTCACTTGACCTGGAAGGTCATTCGTTGACCTGAAACCCCAAAATTGCATACCGTTAGATTCCAAACATGACAGGCAACATGTTGGTTCTTACTGCATTGCTCTATGTTGCTTGGTTTGGAAGTTAACCCGCGCACTGCAGGGGGTTGATTTCCGCCCCCCCCTCAGGTTTTTCAAAGATAGCGGAAAAAACGGCGGCACGCAGCGCCGCCGGGTTTTGATACACCTGTTAGGACATCAATTGCGCACACTTTGAGAAAAGAAATATGCTCGGGTCATCTCAGGTCAGGTCACCAGACCAGGTCAAGTGACCCCACCACCAAAAATGTTTGCAGTTGTGCCAAAGCCAGAGTTTTTCACCGACCAGGTTGAAACTCACAGGATGTCATGAGGGCATCAGTACTTTCAATTCGTTTAACTCGGAATTTTGATATCGGTGACCTAAGGTCAGGTCAATTTCGTAACCTCCCCATAATAAGTCAATGGGGAAATATACAAATGCTTCCTATTTCAAGGATATGCATGGTACTAGTCCAATTACTTCTGGATCATGTTATTATAGGATATTCTTGATGATCCAAGTGTAAGTTTTGTTCAGTGACCCCTATTGGGTCATTTGAGGTCATGTGAGGTCACCATCACTTTTTTGTCAATAACTCTCGACATTATGAAGATAGAGAAGTAAAACAGACATTAATGTGTTTGTCTCGTCGAGAAGACACGTCTTCCCATATGCAACATGCCCTACTTGGGTCACCACTTGACCTTGACCTTAGGTCAAATTGTTAAGTTGACTTAACAAGGTCACCATATATGTCATTCAAAGCACCTTGACAAAATAAACACAATGGCGTAAACAGTTTTCCGTTATCTTTATTAATTAAAAAGTTAATTGCAAAAAACGATTTAGCAAAAAAAACATTTTACCCCTTTTTAACCTCTGGAGCCTCAAATATTGACCTGATATCAAATCTGAGGTCACCTTAGCGATTAAACATTTCACTGACTGGCGTTTTCTTTTTTCCGTTTGTTTCTAACTATCATCGTTTCTGAGATATATGGGAATTTCTGGAGCGATATCCTAACACAGGAAAAAACTGGAAAATTTGACCTTTGATGACCTCTGGTGACCTTAATTTTGACCTGACTTAAAAAAAAACACTGAAATACTTTCGATAGAACATGTATGAAGCTATCCAATGCCTTTTTCCACTTCTCGCTACGTTTCGTAGTTTTCGAGATCTCAGGGGGGGGGGGGGCGGAAATCAACCCCCCTTGCAGTTCGTGTTCGGCGCAAAGCCCCTGCAGTGCGCGGGTTAACGGGGGGGGGGTCTTTTTAGGACCCCCGTAGGTCGAAGGTGAAAAAAGCTCCCGTAATGCGAGGGTTAAGTTAAAATTAATTGTTGATAATCACGATGGGTTCCCGTGAAACAGTAATTTGTAGTTATTGTGATGTAGAAGCTAGTTCTGCCCCTTGGAAAGGAACCCCACAGTATTGAAAGCAGAACATCAAAAGAAAACATGCTGAGCGTTTATCGGAATTTGGCAAGAAACCGCGAGTGCGCAATCCATTCTGGGACAAGTTCTTTTCTACGCAGGCTGGTGGTGATGCAAGAGGTAAGGCTGAGTCAAGGGGGTCTTTAATTCTGACTCATTTTCAAGGGCGGGTCCAAAATGACGAACTCGTTGGTGTGCATGTGTGTGTGTGTGTGTGTGTGTGTGTGTGTGTGTGTGTGTGTGTGTGGACGGGTGGGGGGGGGGGGGGGCAAGGCCCTAGATGCGGGGGGAGTAATACTTCAGTAACGCACCTCCCCAGTTTATCGTAGTCTTGAGGTTCCTATTAGAAGAATAGTTAGTCAGCTGACGGTATATTTTATTGCAGTGAAAATACCGCAGAATAATCCCGCGAGTCAGTGATTGACGTGCAAGGCAAGGCCATATATAGGTGCAAGGTCACGTCGTGGTGGCTGCGCGGCCGACCTTCGGTCTCAAATACAAGTCCTGCACTCCGCCAGGAACGGAGGTTTAGTGAGAGCGTGATAGGCAGGGACGTAGGAACGTCACGAAAAGTGTGTGTGTGGGTGGGGGGGGGGGGGGGGGGGGGGGAGTGAAACTTTTATCTTGTTTTGGGAGAGCCTCAATCCCCCTATGGACAATTTCTTTTCAGATTTGGACTGTTCTCGTCTTGGAGAACCTTTTGCCATCAACAACTATTCTCACCAAGCAAAAACAATATTTTATCCCCCTAAATGGCCAAAAGTGAGGGCCAACCCCCCCCCCTTTATTCCCATGCGCCTATGGAATGATGGGGTTTAGTGGTCGACTTGTGTTTTCACTCCGCAATAAAGCATACCGTCAGCTGACTAATTATTCTTCTAATAGGTAATTCAAGACAACGATAAACTAGGGGAGGTGCGTTACTGAAGTATGTGTGGGGGGATCCCCAAAAGGTATCGCATAATTATAAAATACAGGATTTTGCTTCCTTATGCGCTAATAGCTGATTCCAAGTAAACTACCCTTAGTAAAAGCTACGAATATTTTATTTTAACCCTCGCCCTGGTGTGTGTGTGTGGGAGGGGGAAGGCATTTTGACCCCATCTTCCTTTAGTTTTTTCGGAAATAGCGGGAAAACGGCGGCGGGCATTGCCACCAAATTTTTACAACTATTTGAGCATCAATTACCCATATTGTGTAAAAGTTTTGACCTCATCTCATCTCAGGTCATGTGATAAGGTCCCGTCAAGTGACCTTACCAAAAACATGTTTGTGGTCGTGCCAGACCACAGCCTTTGTCCCAGATATTTGAAACTTGCAGGATTTCATAATGTCATAAGTACATACAATTCGTTTATCTCATATTTGTTTTCGGGGACCTACGGTCAGGTCAATTTCGTGACCCATTATAAGTTAATGGGAAAATATACAAATGCTTCCTATTCAGAGAATATGCATTAGATCAGGCCAATTCTTTCAGAATCATACTATTTTACCTCATTCTTGATTACCCAGGCGCAATTTTTGCTCAGTGACCTCTGCAAGGTCTGCTGAGGTCATCTGAGGTCACCAGCACTTGTGTGTCAATAACTCTTGACATAATGCAAATAGAGACGTGCGAATGACACCGCCGTGTTTGCATCGTCGAGTTGCGTCGCCACATATGCAACATGACCTACATGGGTCACCAAATGACCTTGGCCTGAGGTCAAATTTTGAAGTTGAGCTAGCCAGATCACCATTAATATGTGTTGAAGCGCCTTGACGAGATAAACACGATGGTGTTATTATTGCTCTATGTTTAACCGATACAAATTTATTCACGAACAACTTTTTTTATGAAAAATGGTTTCGTAACATTTAGTGACCTCTGGAGCCTAGACTATTGACCGCTAAAAGCTGAGGACACCAATTTTCCGCGATTACATTTTTCAAGAGTTTTTTATTGCTTTTTCCGTTTGTTCCTAGCTTTCATAGTTCCCGAGATATTTGGGTGTTTTCGAAGCGAAGTCCTAAAACTGGAAAATCTGACCTTTGATGACCTTTGGTGACCTCAATATTGACCTGAACAAAAAAATACCTGAGGTAATTTTGAATGTCACTGTGGAGAGATTTCTAACGGTTTTACATTGATTTTCGAGTTAACATTCATGGGAAGTATCGTATATTACACTGCTGTAATGGATGGGAGAGCGACAATTGCCAGCATCTCCCGATTTGTCTCGCTTTGTTCCTTTGCTAAACCTCGTCTCGTGGTGCTGCGGCATCTGGCCAACCTTGATTCGCTGGGTGATGCGGGGGGGGGGGGGTGGGGGGTGGAGATTGCTAATATCTGATTCTTTCCGTTCAACGCCTACAGGCCTAATGTTAAAACAAGAAAAGCTTGGGACGGGAGGGGGGGGGGGGGGGGGGTACACGTCCCCCGTGACCCTTGTTGAAATGGGTAAACAATACATTGCTCATTGCCGTAGTTCTACATTACGACCAAAGCATATATTCGTCTAATACGAATATTACTGGACGCGCCGCCACTGGCTCCCAGTGGAGTCAAGTTGTACGAGACGAATGTTAGTTTAAAAAAGCCAACGTTACAAGGACCCGCCACCACGAGTTAAGTATATTTATTACACGAACGTAACCATAGCAACACACACACAGTCCATGCCAGCACTCCGGAGCCCGGAACACTGCCACTCTTTACTGGTCACGGTTACAACCAGATAATCACTGACAGTCAACAAGACAACGATAGACCAAAAAAAGTATCTTTTTGTGGCAAAAAAGTACCCCCCCATTTGGTTCCCTCCGCGGATTTGGGCCGGCAGGTCACTTAATTTTGGTATTCGAGGTTAAGAAATTCACTTTTCAAATTCACAAAAATTGATTTAGTTTATTTTTTCCGATTTTTTAAATATTATTTTTGGGGTCATAAACACAAAATGTCGAACATCCGAGATAGACATTTTGAAGAGAATGCCATTTTCTTTCTTTTGACGTTTTGTATTTGCAATTTGCTTACAAACTCTATTTTCTACGATTGTTAAAACATTTATCGTTTTTCCACCAAAAATGACATGACATAGCGTCATTAAAACGTCATTATCTCCCAAAATACTTCATCAATTTCATTGGAATTTGGCGAGAAGACACTGAGAGAAATTCTTACTCCCTTTTAGGAGAGTTATCGAGAGTTGTCAAAAACGACTCTCGATTACTCCCATGAGCTACTCTCCATTACTCTCTACCAAAACTCTCACACTAACTCCCCATTACTCCCCTTAAAACTCTCACATGAACTCCCCATTACTCCCCCAACTCACCATTACTCTCCACAAAACTCTCCATCAAACTCTCCACTTCTCTCCACAAAACTCTCCCTCAAACTCCCCATTACTCTCCACAAAACTCTCCCTCAAACTCTCCATTACTCTCCCCGAACTCCTGTCACTCTCCTGTATTCTCCCCCAAAACTCTCCCCTCATTCTAAAAAAATATGGTTGAACATCGTGTTTATTATAACGACAGGCCCGGTTATCTTCGCGAGAACAGATCAAACGACTAAGTCAGACACCGCAACAGACGACAGACTCATCGGGACACCGCAGCAGAACACAAGCTCCTGGCCTCGGGACACCGCAGCAGACGACAGACTCCTCGCCTCGGGACACCGCAGCACCCAACTCGGTCACCCCATCAGAAGAGACTGCGCGAGACACCGCAGCGAACGACTACTCGGACACCACAGCGGAACACTCGAACACTCCAGCAGACAAGACTGCGGGACACCGCAGCAAACAACTCGCACACCACAGCAAACGATCGGTCTGGACATTTTTCGCGGCACCGGACAGACGGGCCCGTCCATAGTCGCATCACGATATCAACCATCACGATAGCATCACGATATCAACCACGAGCATCTACCAATTGCGCAGATATTAACCACATCCAGACATGTCAAGCATACCAAATTGCACACAAATACCTTTAACAATCATATAAAAAGTCATTCGTTCGTTGACATTTCTCTTACCCCCTTCTTTCAATCACTCAAAATGCCAAACACTCATAATTGCCTTCCCACACTCGCCAGGCACGCACAACTATACACAACACAAGCAAAAATGGCGGATGCCGTATACCTCTATTTCAGTTGCAGACGAAATGCTCTGGAACTTCTCTATTCCCCAAAACTCTCCAAAATTCTCCCCGCTTAATTCCGTATTATACTACTTACGAGAAATGGCGAGCATAATTGGGAGTATTTGCGTGAGAATGATTTAAGGCTCCAAGGCATCATTCTCTAAAACTCTTGTTTATCCCCCTCTAAACTCTAGCGTTGTTTACTCTGGCCGGAAAACTCTTAGGAAAACGCCACATTACCCTACGCTCTACGTCGTTTGGGGGAATGTGGAAGCATTTCAGGAGGAGAGTTTTGAAGAATACCTGGGAGCCTATAATACATTTTTTCCTCAGTGGACTTAGAATTCATGCAGCATAAGTACTGAAAGTTTGACGTTTATATCTATCATAGTTTTCAAGTTATTTAGAAAATCTGGGAGGGGGGGGGGACAGATTCTGCCCCCCTCCCAGCGAGGCGCGGGTTAAGTGTCACCGGGGTTGCTTGAATTGCATCAGGTGCGCTGTTGTGTCTATCACTTAAAGAAAGGGATACATACAAACTTCAAATTCAATCACTCGATAAAAAACTTTCGTTTTCATGAAGTCTTCTCCTAAGATCATTGTTTTTCACGTTCCGTGCAGGGAACGCGGGGGGCATACTTGTATTGAATGCCCCCCACCCTCCCATATTCCTGTGTGTGTGTGTGTGTGTGTGTGTGTGGGGGGGGGGGGAATTTGTCCCTGATCCCCCCCCCCCCCTTGGATCCGCCAGTGGTTGGACGTGATCTTTTGCAGGGGTGCCAATACGGTGTTTAAAGGAAACCAGTCACTTTCATAATGGGATTTTTACCGCTGAGATAACAACAGTTTTGAAGGCCATGTAGAGAAATCACTTACTGTATACTCTGGTTGTAAGGACTCTCCTCCTGTATTTATTAACTGTTTTGTCCTGTCATTCAGCGTTGTGTCAAACAAAAAACGTAGCGCTGTGTCGAGAAGCTTCATATGTAAGCATGTGATAAAAGCAGCGTTACTGGACCAGCGAGCGAACCCTTCGCCACTGGCAATATTATCCTGGTTGTGTAAGCAATGATGAGATATTCATTACATTTGTACTCACTAATTTTATAAATAATTATTTTAACCAAGTTCGTAGTTTTTACAGCTCACTTCTATTCTTCTTTCGAATCACACAATGTAGTGGCCCAAGCACCATATCCTCCTGCGACCAAAGCGCTAACTGGAACTCTCACCCTGTTCCGACCCAGTAAACATGCCCGACGTCGGCTGGACGTCGGATATGTCTGCATATGCTGAGGTCCAGCCGAGGTCCAACCGACGTCAGGTCGACGTCGGCATCTCGACACGGAAAGCAGCTCGGTATGCCCACATCGGGCCGACTTCGGTCCGCTGTTCACCAGACGTGTAGCCGATATTTCCCCGACCGATATATGCCGACGTCGGCATGCCGCTGCCGAGATGACAACATCTGCCCACTGGCGGGTCTAGGGTTCGATAATGGGTGGGCTAAATTGGGGGGGGGGGGGGTGCGAGTCGGGTCGTCAGCGTGAAAAGTCGTTGGCCGGGAAGGGGGGGGGGGTCTCCCTATTGATCTCTTCTTACAGCCAATGCAGGAACACGCAGAGCGGGGGCATCCTTCCATTGAATGCCCGCCATGTTCCTGTGTGTGTGGGATGGGGGAGGGATTTGTCCCTAATGCATTATACATTACCCCCTGGATCCGCCAGTGGTAAAAAACAGACAAACCCAATTTTACCTCTTCTGTCGCTTTAAAAAAAATGTGTAGCTGAGTTCATGCTGAGTCTGATCTTGACTAGTTGGAAAGGCTAAACATTTTGCGACCTCTACTCATAGCACCTGGATAGGTACTTAAGCATGGTGCAAAATGGATGTCAAATTTAAAATTGGTACCTGAAATTACTTGAGTCTGGATATGACATGAGGCCAAAGTAGCCATCCCCAGCTATAGTACCTACCTAAATAAGCTAATTTCAAATGACCTTGACAATGCAAAATATTAACTATACACATTCACAAAGTGCGAATTTTATTTTGCTACATGTTTACAGGGAAAGGGAAAACAACGATACCCAAGTCCCAGTCACAATTCCTCAGATACTGTCGAAATGCGTTCCACGCACGCTGTTCCGCGCTAACCGCTTTGGCGCCAAAACGCGACGATTTCTAACTTACGTTGGTTGTAGGAATCGCTCCGGATCGAAAATAGCGCCAGACGCGCCACGCATATTTGGAAATGTCGAATACCTACAAAGTCCAGACCCATCATACTATATAGGGAGCCATAAGTCAGTCAACACTCAAGATATTGCTTTGCAATTTGGTTTGGGCATCGTCCATACTTGATTCTCCAATACATATATTCCGGCTTTTTAATATTATTTGATATTTGATATGATTTGATGAAAAACTGATTTTTTTTTAGATACAAAATCCACAAAATCAAAATTTCCAAACATATTCGAAAACCGGAATATATATTGGAGAACGAAGTATGGACAATGCCCAAACCGAATTTCAAAGCAATATCTTTTATTTTGGCCAGTTTTGGCTGACTTATGGCTACTTAAGTATGATGAGTCTGGATTTTGTATTCGACATTTCAAAATATGCACGCGCCACTTTCCATTTTTGTTTTGTTTGGGGGGGGGGCTAATTTCTATTGCTGCCCCGTCGAGTGTGCAATGGGGGGGGGGGGGCTTTTGCCCCTGCCGCCCCGGTCCCCGAACCCCGGTCCCGGCACACAAAGCAAATGTCTTACCACTGGGCCAGAGTGCTCCCCCGAAGAACACAATATCATAACAACATGCTCCATTTTGGAATTTTGCGCCACTTTCGCAATCTATACTGAAAATGCGTGTCTATGTTATCGAAATATATTGCTTTCGAAAAACAAGTTTTTTGGAGTATATCTAGATAATTTAACCAACGATTTTAGCACAAAAAGCCGAAAAGTGGGCGAACATGGCCTACCGGCCGCTTTGTTCCTACGCTTGTGACATTTTCGTTCAGATCAATATTGATGTCACCAGAGGTCATCGCAGGCAAATTTTCCAAGTCTAGGATTTCGCTCCAGAAACACCCCAAATATCTCGGGAATTATGATATCTTGGAACAAACGGAGAAACGCAATCGAAAGCTCTTGAAAAATACTATCGCTTATAGGTGTCCTCAAATTTTATATAAGGTCAATAGTTTAAGCTCCAGAGTTAACCAAAGGTCATGTTGGCATTTTCTTCCCGAAGTTATTCGTGCATAACTTTTTACACAATAAAGAAAGAGCAATAATTTTAACACCATCGTGTTTGCCTCGTTAAGACATTACGAACCATACTTATAGTGACCGGGTCGGGTCAAGTTCAAAATATTACCTCATGTCAAGGATATTTGGTGACCCAGGTTGGTCATGTTGAATGGGGAGACGCACCTCGACGAGATACACACTGTGGTATGAGTCACACGTCTCTAGCTAGCATGTTTCTAGCTCTCCCGTTTGTTCCTTGCATTTCCTAAAATTTCAGAAGGCGCATCCAAACACTCGCAGATCCGGGGGGGGGGCAAAGCGGCCATGGCCCCTCCCCAAAACGCCTGAAATCGGCGCAAAATTGACACATTTTCTGATATAGAAGAAAATCTAAGCAACTTTTACTAAGGAAAGTTGGTTTCAAATCAGCTATCAATGCATAAGCAAGCAAAATCCGACGAGTTTTCAGAATTGTGAGACTTTTGGGGATTTGCCCCCCCCCCCCACCCAAACCACCGTTCTGGATCCACCAATGCATCCAAATTCAAAACGCCCCCCCCCCTCGCCAGCACTGCGCGGGTTAGACGTTAGGCTTGGATCCATGTAAAATAAAACGCGCGTGTATCGGCGTTGTCAGTGCCAGGAGGAACCCAAATACAGTTCAGCAAACTTGCCTGACCATTTATGTTACTGGACTAGAGACTAACACGAGAGTATTTTGTTTTGTTCCCTCGCGTATTTCGCAAAATCTCGTAAAATACCGCCAATATCGTCCCCAACGTTAAGTACCCGCTTTCACATCAAGCACCGCTCACTAAATGGCTAAACGTTTTAGCAATGACAAGGGCAAACTGTCAATACCTCTTGCCATTTTCACACATACTCAGGGTTGTAGGATGCTATTCAGTTGAGGGGGCTTCAGCCCCCCCCCCCCCCCCAACTTGGTTTCAGCCCCCAACTTGGACGAGGAAGTGGGTCAAATCCGGGGAGAAATATGTATTTTCGGTGGATTTTGATGGTACTTTAAAGGGAATAGGTCACCTTGAAAAAGTCTTGAAATTGAGCTATACGGGGTATTTTGAGCAGCAAAAACCAATATGATATTTTATTTATATATTATATATTATTATATTATATTAACAGTCTTCTAAAAGGGGCCCACTAGTCCTGTGTCGAAATTACTTAGCGTAGCGAGGTAATTCTTTCACCACAACCAATGTTTCGATCTGCTCTACAATTCTGATCAGTTCAAAACCCCATGTTAAATGTGAACTATTCCCTTTAAGCGATTTTTTCCCAGCTGAGCCCCCCCCCCCAACTTTTCTGGAGAAGCTACACCCCTGCACATAGTACATACTCCTATTCCGAACTCCAGACGAAAAAGTTAACATTTAATTCCAACTGGCCATTTGTGCGTTCAAGTTGGAGAGGGGACAATGAGTTGCTTTTTTTGTTGAGCAATAAGTTTCATGAATAGAGGTAATTCGTCACGATTCGTCACAAATAGTCCAACTGAAGATAATTATAATATAAACATTTCAAGTATCGATATCTCTAACTCTGCACCTTCAAATCGTTCTCCAAACTTGTACGGACAGTCCATACAAGTTTTTGGAGGTTCGCCAACTTGTACGGACACTGTCCGTACTGTCCGTAGTGGTGGCGACGCCCATGTACAAACGTAACAATAGCAATAACAACCTGGAGAGAATACCGTTGCGAATAAGCACCCACTGCACAGAACAGAGCAGAACGACACCGTGGCGGTCGACAGTACTTTCAGGGCCGTTTCCTGAAACTTTGCGCACTTCTGAATGACTTGGAATCGCAGCAAGTCACCTTTCCCAATTCCGGCACGGGAGTCGCCAACGACCAGGTCCTGTGGCAACTTTACCTTAGACACGCCGTCTCGTATCCCTCGGAATTCCGCCTGCAGATCTGTGTCGGATCCGCATTCAGCCCGTTCTGGGCGATCCCGGGGCTCGCTGAGCTCAGCCTTGTCTGGGAGAGCAAATGGAGCCACGTGCCGACGACCGGCGTTGGGCTCATCAAGACGTTGGGCTCTTCGTTGGGCTCTTCGTTGATGACGTTCACTGACGCTTCGATGGCAACGACTTTATCTATTAACGTAGATATCACGTTTTGCAAGTCCTCCATGGCGGGACACGGAGTCCCAAACCGCCTCTGATACCGGCGGCCGGGGAGATCCGAGCTCTGCGGAGAGCAAGCACGATACCGGCGGCCGGGAGATCCGAGCTCTGAGGAGAGCGAGCACGATACCGGCGACCGGGGAGATCCGAGCTCTGCGGAGAGTAAACACGATACCGGCGGCCGGGAGATCCGAGCTCTGAGGAGAGCGAGCACGATACCAGCGACCGGGGAGATCCGAGCTCTGCGGAGAGCAAGCACGATACCGGCGACCGGGGAGATCCGAGCTCTGCGGAGAGCAAGCACGATACCGGCGAACGGGGAGATCCGAGCTCTGCCGAGAGCGAGCACGATACCGGCGGCCGGGGAGATCCGAGCTCTGCGGAGAGCAAGCACGATACCAGCGACCGGGGAGATCCGAGCTCTGCGGAGAGCGAGCACGATACCGGCGACCGGGAAGATCCGAGCTCTGCGGAGAACGAGCACGATACCGGCGGCCGGAAAGATCCGAGCTCTGCGGAGAGCAAGCACGACACCGGCGAACGGGGAGATCCGAGCTCTGCCGAGAGCGAGCACGATACCGGCGGCCGGGGAGATCCGAGCTCTGCGGAGAGCGAGCACGATACCGGCGGCCGGAAAGATCCGAGCTCTGCGGAGAGCAAGCACGATACCGGCGACCGGGGAGATCCGAGCTCTGCCGAGAGCGAGCACGATACCGGCGGCCGGGGAGATCCGGGCTCTGCGGAGAGCGAGCACGCACTGCTGGTGCGTGTCAGGTGACACGACACCAGCACACTCTAGCGGCGGGTTCTGTAACTTCGGGTGTCTGCGGCATTATTTTTCCCAAATAAACTATGCTACCATTGACTGTGCCTCACTTATTAAAGGTTGTTTGAAAGTTGGAGATATAAATCATGCTGAGAGTCATGGTGACACATTTTACGTTTTGTGTTCGTGTTCGTGACAGTCGTGACACTTTTTGCACCTCTGGCTGCGTGATGCGCGTGAAATTTACCCTCGCACCCATGAACATGTGTCATCACTGGTCACTGGAGTTTTTCGACAGTAATGTGACGGTGTTAGAAACGGACAGTACAAGAAATATAATCGTGTAACACAGTTTTGCGTGTCGTAGCTTACTTTTGCGTGTAGAGCATACTCTTGTGTATAGATCGAACCAATGAGCGCAGCGAGACGCGCGAGAAGGCATTCCAAAGCTCTCAATTACGCATGTAAATTATGCTCGATTTTTTTTTGTATTGAGGTCAAATATCAGGTGACGGTTAGGTTAAAGGTAAAAATCGAGATATTTGAGTGCATGGGCCATACTTTCCATCAAAAGTCTTCGATTGCGACCATTATCACTGAAAGTGTTCTTAACCCGTGCCGAGCAGGGGGGGGGGGGGGGCGTTTAGACGCCCCCTAAGGTTTTTCAAGGATAGCGAAAAAACGGCGGCATGCAACGCCGCCGTTTTTGGTACAGCTATTTGGCCATCAATTGTGCATATTATGTAGAAAAAAATACCTCGGGTCATCTCAGGTCAGGTCACCAGACCAGGTCACGTGACTCCACCTCCAAAAATGTTTCCGGTCGCACCACAGCCACAGTTTTGGCCGATAGATGTCCAACTTACAGGATTTCATAAGAACAATAGTAGCTACAAAACGTTCATCTCGGATTTGTTCTTATATCGGTGACCTAAGGTCGGGTCAATTTCGTGACCTCCCCATTATAAGTCAATGGGGAAATAATAAAATGCTTTCTATTCTGATTATACGAGTTATGTCTGCCCAATTCCTTCTGGATCATGTTATCAAAGGATATTATTGTAGTCCCAGGTGCATATTTTATTCGGTGACCCCTACAGGGTCAGATGAGGTCACCCGAGGTCACCAATCATTTTTTTTACCAATAACTTTCGACACAATACAGATATAAGTGAAACTTGCACCAATGCGTTTGTCACGTCTAGGTACGTCTCTCAATTTGCAACATTACCTGATTGGGCCACCACTTGACCTTGACCTGATGTCAAATTCTGAAGTTGACTAAACCTAGTCATCATGCATATGATACGAAGCACCGTGATGACACAAACACGATGGCGGCAAAATGAATGCCATATCTTTGTTAGGTAAAACGATATATATTAAATCTGTTTTGTTAAAAATAGCCTATTTGACATTTGATGAGCTCTGGAGCCTAAATTATTTACCTGAGCTCAAATTTGAGGACATTTGGTGAATTGCATTTTTGCAAGAGCTTTCCATTAATTTGTTCCGTTTGTTCATACCTAGCATAGTTCCTGTGCTATTCGGGAATTTCTGGAGCGAAGTCCTAAAACTTGAAAATCTGACCATTGATGACCGCTGGTGACCTCGATATTGACGTGAGAAAACATTGCCAGAAATAGTTTCAAAATGTATTTTGACGAGCTTGCGTTCGGTGTCTTTGGTTTTTGTCTACATCTTATAGGAGCTGGGTTAGAGGGGAGGGCGTCGAACTCCCCTCCCCCCGCCCCGGCACGGCGAAGGTGGCGCCGAGAACTGGCACTGCGCGGGTTAAAGGTAACATGCACATCCCGCATGAGCAAAAGTGAGAATTTTGGCAAAGGTCACGATCAAGGTCAGGTTACAAAAGGTGGGTCCGCTTGACCTGAAATATGCGCAAAAAATATACGAAAACCTTGCGCGACTCATGTTCAATGGATTATTTTACACGTACATTTCGATCGTCATAGTCATTTTACCACCTGGCCTCCTTTCAGTGAAGTTAAAACTCGTGCGTAGTGACGTCATTAAATTCGCTATATCTCATTTTTAATCGGCAAAATTGCTTCATTTATGCACAGAAGACGTAAAGTCGGTGTAGGTGAAGGTACCCAAAGTTTCACGTTCATGTCGCTATTGGTTTTTGAGCTATTGCGAAAATACGTCAGGCGAGATATTTGCGCCCCCCCCCTCCCCACCCCAGTAAGGTTAACATTGCCGTTTTACTAAGTAAGGGTTCTAAGTAGGGCCTCGGGCCTTCTGGTGGATGCAGACCGGCCAAAAACGTTGGTTTGAGGGGCCGTCTGTCAGAAGTCCAAAACTCATGAGATTTCGTCTGTTTTTGCATTATGAATTGATTAAAAAATACTCTCCTTTGTACAAGTTGCCTATATTTTGGGGGTAATGTGTAAAGCCATGACCCTCTCCTTAGATACGTCCCTACCACCCCCCTCCCCATCGTTTTAAAAAATTGACACCGCTGGAGGTGGCTAAATACAAAAGCCTGACGAAATCAAAACGACAAGAACGAAATGACTGGTATATGGACTAAGCACCATATCCTCTTGGGACAAAGGCACTAATTGGAACTATCACCCTGTTCAGAGGGATAGGGGAGGCCGGGGTAGACTTCTTTAGAGGCCCGCCGAAGGATTTGAACCCCGATCCCCGGCACAAAAAAGTATCTTACCACTGCGCGAGGTACCACTGCCCAATGACAAAATGACGAAACAATTACAAGGATTCTGACAAAGCAAGCAGATTTCTCTTCCGTGTGTATTTATAGTTCATATAAACTAACTATTCTTCATATAATTGCTTAGATTTTCTGTAAACCAGGAAATGAGTCAACATTCGGCCAACTACCGTCGTTTGGGTGAGATATGGCTCCAATACCCCACCCCTCCCTGGATCTCTCCGTGATCGACACCGTCGATGGGGAGGCGATAATGTATGTATGTATGTATTGACAGTAAAAATACTCTCCGATGCATACAACGGCTATTCTGAGTGTCGCGTCATGGTTAAAAAGTAGAGACATGTTAAAAACGACACTTAGCAACATGCATACTAGAAACTAAAATACACTCCATGATCATACACACACTCACACAGCGACCGACATAAATATACACGACACCCATCATACACCATGTCAAAGATCACCGAGCTGACGTTTAAAAGATGGTAAAGACGCCTCACGCAGGTCCGGCGGCAACGCGTTGTAGCGCTGCGCTACACTGTATAAAAAGCGTCTCTTGCCGGCTTCGGTTCTCACGCGCGGGAGGGCCAAATCAGCGCCCTCGTGTGCTTCTAGACCGAAACTCAGAGTTTGTCGAAAGCCGATAAGCTCCCAGCCGTCTGGCGCGTGGCGGTGGGACCGTAACACCTCCCTGTCCGACGGCGGACATTCCAGAGACAACACACGCGACCACCCGCCCGGCCGGCTGGCTGGCTAGCTGGCTAGCTGGCCAGCTGGCTAGCTGGCTAGCTGGCTAGCTGGCTAGCTGGCTAGCTGGCCGGCTGGCTAGCTGGTGGCTAGCTGGACCGATATACCTACCGTAACACCTCCCTGTCCGACGGCGAACATTCCAGAGACAACACACGCGATCCACCCGCCCGGCCGGCTGGCCGGCTAGCTGGCTAGCTGGCTAGCTGGCTATCTGGCTAGCTGGCTAGCTGGCTATCTGGCTATCTGGCTAGCTGGCTAGCTGGCTGGCTAGCTGGCTAGCTGGCTAGCTGGCTAGCTGGCTAGCTGGCTAGCTGGCTAGCTGGCTAGCTGGCTAGCTGGCTAGCTGGCTAGCTGGCTGGCTGGCTGGCTGGCTGGCTGGCTGGCTGGCTGGCTGGCTGGCTGGCTGGCTGGCTGGCTGGCTGGCTGGCTCGGCCCCGCCCGAGACTGGGCGATGGTTTGGCCTCAGGAGACTGCGGCGATGGTTCGTCGGCAAGAGATGGGGATATTGTGTCTCGCCCAGACCCTCGGCGTCTGCATAGTCCATTATTAGCTGGTCGTTAACGAGCCATTCAGGTGGGCTGTTAGCGTCGACAAGAATTGAGACCCACCAACACATCGCCGCGGGCAGGGGCCTGGCCAGGGAGGGGCGAGATATCGTGTGGATGTTTCTTGGGTGTTTGTTGTTGCAGTGGTTATACAATATGTCCGGGGGGGGGGGGGGGGGAGGCATGGAACGCGGAAAACCAGTGTTGTTTACCTTTAAGGTTGGTGCTCGATGCGTGTGGCTTGTTGAGCAAAATGTACGGAACACGAGGCAAGTTTTGAAGCAAATAATTGTGTAACTACACGCAAGTTATCCGCATATCCACGACTAATTATGCAAAGTAACTTCTGCGCACAAGGCCTGTAAATATTAAGGTAGTTTCGCTGGAGTTTGCATGTACCGTGTAACCGTACATACATTTTCAACTTTAACCCTATTTGTAACAGGGGGAGGGCGGATTCCGCCCCCCCCCTCATGTTTTTTCAGATATCTCCAGAACGGCTGGGAGCAGGCCCATTACATTTTGGGACTTTTCTTAGAATTGAATTCCGCATTTGGAGTCAAAATTTTGAGTTCTTAACCTGAACAGAGGCGGTTCCAGGGCACGGTTTTGGGAGGGATCGGCGGCGACATTTGGTGATAATACGGAAATGCGATCTTCACGGTTTCTTCCGAAATGTCCCAAGTATGAAGGAGTTACATCGGTTTACGGTGATTGCAACAAGTGCAAATTAGTTGATGTTAATGAAATATTATAAAAATTGGATGGCAGAGGCGGTTTCAGGGCTTGAGAAGGGGGGGGGGGGGGCAGGAAGTGTTCAATGCTTGGCGGGAAGCCAATAGAGCGATGTAAGGATAATTTATAGATATAAAGATGTGAAAAATAGCTTCTCCTTCCATTATTTGTATAATGTATTACATATAGAGTTGCAGGGGCGTGTTCAGGCACATGAAAAGGGGGTGACTGGCGTGGTGATGACGATATGCCAGCGATTACGGCGCAATAGACGGTTAACTTAAAATGATATATTCACATATGAGGCCAGGAGAGGGAATATATTTTTTCAGAGGCGCGCTCAGGAATGGAAGAAAGGGGTCATATCATTGCAAGGAACCCCTTCTGAACCCCGCTTTAGACAAGCTAAGTAGCTGTTGGATAGCTCTGTTGTTTTGAGTATTTTTTGAGGAACCACATTATATTTAGATATAAGGATTAGATATTTAGTTTTGTGGATCGTTTAGGTATTATTTTTAAGCATTGATAGTTAGCTGTTTGTTACCTCTTACTTGCTTTTTAAAGGACTTTTCATTCTAGCTTGTGTGCGCCAAAATTGTCTTAGCCTTATTTTTGTGTTATTAGTTGCAAGGTTGGATAAGTAGATATTTTTAGAAAATTAGGGATAATTAAGGTGTATTTAGTATTCAGTTTATTTAAGGATTAGATATTTAGTCTAGTATTAGGTGCACTCATAGCTGATTTGTGTCACTAGCTTTACTTAGATCTAGTTAAGGTTTAGAAGAAGAAAAAACAAACAAAAAAACAAAAAAAAGTTAAGTTAAGTTAGTAAAGTATTGAAAAGTGCATAGTACCTAAGTTATATACCTAAGTTACTAGTGTATTCAAATGAACATGACTAGGATGCAGGCGAAGGTAGCAGAGCTAGAGGCCCTCCAGGCTAGGGTAGCAGAGCTTGAGGCGCAGTTAAGTAAGTGTAGGTGTAGAGATGAGCCGCAGGAGGGTGTAGCTCCTGACCAAGGAACGTATGTGCAGATCGTGGCTAGGGGGTCAGAAAAGGAGCCTACAGGATCAGGGACCAGTGGTAGTTCTGATAGGGGCATAAGGGAGGAGGATAAGGCAAAGGTGGATAGTGCGGCTGGGGTTTGGAAGTGTGTTGGAGGGTCACGTTTCTGGAGACTCAACATTGTGGAAAGTAATGCTAGGGCCACAGACAGTAAGGATGAGGAGGGGTGCTGGGTAATGGAGGGTGGTAGCAGAATCTGGAGGAGGAAGAGGGAAGGGGATCAGGAGGGATGGACAAAAGTTCAGGGTAGAGTCAGGCAGTACAGCCCCAGAGAACATCCGCAGGTTACAATAGCAAATAGGTTCAGTGCGTTAGAGTCAGCAGCTGAAAGTGACAGGGAAGAGATTCAGCATTTAGTGTTTGGGGACTCAAGGGTAAGGCCCTTAAGGCGAACATTCTGTGGGAAGAGGGACAGATGTATAGTCAAACCAGGGGCAAGAGTAGCTGATATGGGCCCTGTCATTGAGGCAGAACTTGGTAAGAGTAGCCCGGAGACAGTTATACTACAGGTGGGGGTGAACGACATAGGACCTAGGCAGAGTGTGAGAATAGTAGCGGAGTACCGGAGCCTGCTGCAGAGGTTGAAGGAGTCCAGGAAACCAGTCATTGTGACTGGCATCCTCCCTCGCTGTGGAGCCAGTGAGGAGTGGTACTCAAGAGCTCTGTCTGTGAACAGCTCAGTTCAGAACTTATGTTCAGCTATGGGGCTTAGTTATGTAGACTTATGGGATCAGTTCTATGAGTGGCGTAGGTACTATATGAAGGATGGGCTTCACTTATCGGATGAGGGGGCAAGGGCTTTGGGAGATGCCTACAGAAGTGTCATGCAGGGAAACTAGGTAGGAGGGGGGGGGGGGGGGTTCAGGGACGCTAGTACTAGGGCATCAGGAAGTAAGCATTGGTAGAAGTTCATGTCAGAATAGGACAGTAGATCATAATTCCCTCAGAATTAGTAGAGTCAGCTCAAAGTATAAGATCACATGTGTGTTGCTGAATGCCCAAAGTATTAGGTCTAAATTTGATGAGTTTGAGTGTTATGTTGCCCTTGAAAAGCATGATATCATTTGTGTAACCGAGACATGGGTTAGTGAGGGATATAATAGGGATAGGCTACAGGATTTCGAGTTACAAGGGTATAACATGTTCTCATACTGCAGAGAATCACGGCAGGGGGGCGGAGTGTTTGTATATGTAAATAGCTTGTAATGCACTACAAGAGTTGATGATTCTAGTAAAGTAAAAGAAGTAGAATCAATCTGGCTTGACATTAAAATTGGTACAGGAAACAGAGGAAGGTTGAGGATAGGTGCATTTTACAGACCAGGATATCTTCCAAGGAACTCCCAAGCTGAAACAGACCAAGATATTTGTGAGGAAATAGGTAGGAACTTTCGGGCTCAGTGTCTTATTATGGGAGATTTTAACTTAAGAGGATACGAAAGTATAGCAGAGGAAACAAATGAGTGTAGGTTGTATGGGCAAATCTTTGAAGAGGAGCTTTTCATGCATCAGTTTGTAACAGGGCCAACCAGACATTGCCCCATTCTAGACCTTGTATTCTCAGACAACAGTGATCTAGTTAGTGACATAAGTATTTGTGAAGGTCTAGGAACCAGTGATCACAATATGGTTAAATTCAATATCTCATCAGAAATGAGGCCCAAAGATAACCTTGTTATGGTTCCAAACTTCAGCCGGGCTGATTTTGATGGTATTAGAAATGACCTCGCACAGATAAAATGGAACGTTGAGTTGGCAGGTTTAGATGCATGTGAGGCCTGGAATGTTTTCAAAGCTAGATTAAGCCAAATTTAGAATCGGCATATACCCCTCAGGCACAAACGTAACAGAACCAAGGGCAAACCAGTTTGGCTTACCCCAGAAGTAAGGAGTGCTATACAAGCTAAAAGAAGTGCATTTGGCATTTTGAAGGGATCTTCACTAGATATAAATCAGAAGGCCTACCAGAATGCAAGAAATTCAGTTAAGAAAAAGGTCAGAGCAGCTAAAAGGGCAAAGGAACTTGATTTAGCTAGACATTGTAATGCAGATAGTAAGAAGTTCTTCAGTTTTTATAGGTTCAGTACAGTTTCCAAAAATATAGGTTCATTTAAGGTAGATGATGTGTTAGCAAGGACAGTGAAATGGTTGAAGTGCTTAATGATCAGTTTCAATCTGTCTTTACTATCGAGGACCAGAGTAGTATTGCAGCACTTCAGCCTGAGCTAGAGACAGAGGAGACTATAGGAGAGCTAGGTGGCATAAGTAGTGAACTTGTTCTAGAATATCTAAAGAAAGTAAGGCCTAACAAGGCAGAAGGACCTGATGAAATCCATGCTAGACTTTTAAGAGAATCTGAAAGGGAGTTGTCGGTTCCATTAGCCATAATATTTTATAAATCACTCGCAGATAGTAAAATTCCACTTGATTGGAAAAGAGCAAATGTTGTTCCTATTCATAAAAAGGGAGATAGAAGTAAAGAGGAAAACTATAGACCGGTTAGTCTGACCTCATTAGTCTGCAAGGTGCTTGAATCAATCATCAAAGATAAGATTGTTGAATTCTTGGAGCAAAATGAACTCATCAAGGATACACAGCATGGCTTTAGGAAGGGCCGTTCTTGTTTAACTAATCTTCTGGAGTTTTTGGATGTTGCAACAGATAGCTTTGATCAGGGTAAACAGCTAGATGTAGCTTTTCTTGATTTCAGTAAAGCATTTGACAAAGTCCCCCATACAAGACTGGGGTTGCAACTTAAAATTCATGGGATCAGGGGCAAGATTCTGGATTGGATAGAAACGTGGCTTTCAGGACGCCAGCAAAGGGTTATATTGAATGGGTGCCAATCACAATGGAAGGAGGTTCTCAGTGGGGTTCCACAGGGCTCAGTCCTGGGCCCATTGCTTTTTATAATATTTGTGAATGCAATTGAGAACAGTATAGACAGCGAAGTCTTGAAATTTGCAGACGATCTAAAAGTTGTCAGGATTATTAGAGGAAAACATGATCAGGATGTTTTTCAATCAGATCTGGACAAGCTAGTTGAGTGGTCTGAAGCATGGCAGATGAAATTCAATTTGAGTAAATGCAAGATTATGCACGCTGGACGGGTTAGCAGTAAACATAGGTATGAAATGGGTGGGCAGAAAATGGAGCAGATTGAAAAGGAAAGAGATTTAGGTGTCGTGGTAAACAATAGACTATCAGCGTCAGACCAGGTTGTAGAAGCTAGGAAAAAGGCACTTAGAATGCTAGGGGCCATTAACAGAAATGTTTCCTACAAGAGTGAAAGGTAATAACAAAACTGTATTGTGCACACGTTAGACCACATTTGGAGTATTGTGTACAAGCCTGGTCTCCAACATATGAGAAAGATTGCTGGTTGTTAGAAAGAGTTAAAAAAGGGCAAAAAAATGGTTAATTGTCTTGGTAGTTTACCTTATGAAGATAGATTAAAGAAATTGGGTATGTTTTCACTTGGATATAGAAGGCTAAGAGGAGATCTAATTGAAGTCTTCAAATTTGTAAATAGTCAGCATTCTGGATATGTAAAGGGTATGTTTGAGTTCAATAGGGAAAATCGAGGTAGAGGTCATCAGCATAAACTCATTATGAAACAAAGTAGGACTAGGCTACGACAGTCATTTTTCAGTAGAAGGGTTGTAGGACATTGGAATATGCTACCAGGGGATGTCGCTGATGCAGTGACACTTGCTTCCTTCAAAATTAGATTAGATAAATACTTTACAGAGAAGGGATTAGTTCATAAATACTCGTGGGATTAGCCTTCTTTTATGCAGGTAGAGTAAGGTGATTTGAAGGGGCGAGACTGGTGGAGGGGGGGGGATGGGGTGCAACCTCGGATGGGCCCAAGAGGCTCTTTGTTGCACTTTTCTTTTATGTCTTTATGTCTTTATGTCTAAGGAAACTAAGATGCATGGGCCTACAATGACACAACATACTGCAGTTTTCGGAAGAAACACGCACCACAGGGTACTCTACGAAAGATTGTGAGATAATAGGCGAGTCCAGGTAGGGTAAAAGGGGGGGGGGGGGGGGTAAGCAATGTGAATTGAAGTTATAAGTGAAATAGTCACTGTTGACTAGTTAGTGTCATAATTGCGGCTAATATACTTTTAAAAAGGTCTTACGCCTCCCCAATTTGGATACTGGATGCACCTATGATGAAGTACAATATGAAAAAGGAACTATCTACGATCAGTAACTTATTTATAGTGCTGGGTAGCAACATGCCTGAGGTTAATATTTTTTCCTATTTGACCTCCCTTTTTCACAAACCTGGTACCGTCTATGGCAACAAATATGATTTAAAACTGTTTTGTCTAATGTCACAATAACATACCATATCATTTATCAAAAAACAACATAAAAATAGTTTTATTCCGCATTTAATTCAACCCATATTGAGTGACCTGCACACGCCTATGATTTTTGAATTTTTAAAAGTCATCGCCATATATCACTCTCCAATTCAATCTCTATCGATTTCCTTTGGTTGTGTTAAAATCGGTTGATAAACATGACAGCTGTGTTGGATCACATATACCACTAAAATTTGTAGTTTTTGCCCCCCCCCCCCTGTTGCCCCCCTATAAAAAAAATGATTTTTTTAGTTTTTAGAAATGTAGATTGTGTTGAGGGAAAGCAAACGCCGTTTCATTTTCGAAAACCTGACGGGTAGATCTCGAGATCTCCGATGGGGGGGGGGGGGGGGGGCGGAATCCGCCCCCCCCCCCCCTGTTACAAATAGGGATAGCCAGGAGCCTGTTACAAATAGGGTTAATCAACAGCAAACCGACCCAATCTGTGTTCCGTACATATGTTTAATGTTTTGTTATTGTTTAATGTGTTGTTATGTTTAATGTGTTGTGTTGTTATTAATGTTTTGTTATTTCATTTTGAAAGGTATGCGCCGGGAATCAAACATTTAAAAGTTCGGGGTCCGGTTTTGAATTTGTAGTGTCTCGCCAGAATTAGCAGCTCGTTAACATGGGTTTGGCAGCCTTGGCGATTGTGGCGCATGGATGACTGTTATGACTATTACATGTGATTGGTTGAATTTGGTGCGCCGAATTAATCTCGGGTCAAACGCTGACGTGTCAGGGAGATCGCTGATAGAACTTGAGGCTGCACGTCAAGTCAGATGCTGCTGGTTTTGTTACCTTGTTTGATGGAGTTATCAATATGATTATGTAGTGAGGAAGAAGCTTTACAAGAGGTTGGCCAATACTATTCCAAGTAAATGCATTCAGCATTCTAAGTAAATGCGTAGATGCTTTGGAAAAGCGCTGCTTATGTCCTCTTTCTACAATCTCCAGTGATTGAAGAAACGGGTCAAAAACATGTAAACAGATGCAGAAATCTGTTCAGCATATGAGAAAGAGCATAAAAGAATGTTTTGATTGAATTCTCAGTTAAGATCCGCACAAGGCTTTTCTAAAATATCAAATAAAAAATAATTGAAAGATGGTTTTCGGATTGCTTGTGCTCAGCGGCTTTAATAAATATGATTGCGTTGCGTTCTAATAAGAAACCATAATTCGAGTAACGCGTTTGATTCATTTCTCCTAGAACCAGAAATTCTCCTTTCAGTCTTACGAGCAAATTGCAGTGCTTCTGTAATTTCTCCTTAATTATTGCGAGCAAGTTGCATGGCTTCTGTGCCGCAGGATATGTATGTAGATTGATCTGAAGTTCGCACTGTTTTGGGCTAAACCCTAGGCTAGTCAGACGGTGTTATTGAATTCTAGCTGATCGACTGTGCAACAATTCATCAGTCGACCTCGAAATAACAACCTATCTAACCAGCCGACCTCGGAATAACATGCCGTCCAACTGTCACCTCACTGGCATCGGCGGGTGATTTAGAAACATGGTTTTTAATAACCCAACGCCGTCCTGCAATTTGGTGGGAGTGCCGCACACGCTTTTCCCGCTGGCCGCCAGAAACCTTGTACAGACAGACAGACAGGCGGAAATGAAAAAGCTACAGGGGGTTTCATAATTAATGCTACTTTAAATAAACCGCAGGAAGACCAACAATATTATAAAGCTCGTGGATTTTTAGGTTATATTGTTGAAAAAACGTTGGGGTTTTTATCTGTGCAAAAATTACCCCGAAACAATTAGTATGATGAATGTTATAGGCCAACACTTGCAGAATTCTCAGCAAGCCACTTGCAGAATTATCGTCTGCCTGCCTGGTGGGTTGCGTTCAGCGGCCGGTAATATGGGGCTTATACGGCTTCCAGCCCAGCTTCTTCCGCACAATCCGCCATACAGTTGTCGTGGATGTTCCCAACGGCTTGGCAACTCTGGGGACAGAGATGCTTTTCTTGGCTGTGTGATATGGCTTCACCATCTGTCGAATTTTCTCCACGAGCTCAGCCGATGTTGCAGTTCGACCTTGAGGCTTTGATGGAGAGATGAAGCCTGTTGACTGAAACCTTTCGATCAGTCTCTTGAAAGCCATCCTTGATGGTATGACATTTATTTTCTGGAAGTGACTGCTAACTTTCGGCGCACTGTAGCTACGCTTTTCAGCGCACCAGACTGAGAGACTGCCTAAACTGCCTCTTCGTTTGAAAACGGCGCGTTGCAGCGTTTCTTGGGCCTCGAAATTGTTGGCCTATAACATTCATCAGACTAATTGTTTCGGGGTAGTTTTTGCACAGATAAAAACCCTAACGTTTTTGCAACAATACAACCTAAACATCCGCGAGCTTTATAATATTTGTGGTCTTCCTACGGCTTATTAAAAAGTAACATTCATTATGAAAAACCCTGTAGCTGCCAACTTAACCCTATTTGTAACAGGCTCCTGGCTACCCCTATTTGTAACAGGGGGGGGGGGGGGCGGATCCAGCCCCCCCCCGGAGATCTCGAGATCTACCCGTCCGATTTTCAAAAATAAAACGGCGTTTGGTTCCTCTCAACACGATCTACATTTCTAAATAAATAAAAAATATCTACATTTTTGATAGGGGGGCAACAGGGGGGCAAAAACCACAAATTTTAGTGGTATTTTTGATCCAACATAGCTTTCATATTTATCGACTGATTTTAACACAATTAATACGAATCGATAGATATTGAATTGGAAATGATATATGACAGTGGCGTTTGAAAATTCAAAAATCATAGGCGTGTGCAGGTCACTCAATATGGGGGTGAAGTAAATGCGTAATAAAACCATTTTTTTATGTTTTTTTAATAAAATAAATGAAATGGTATGTGATTGTGACATTAGACAAAACAGTTGAAAATCATATTTTTTGCCATAGGCGGTACCAGGTTAGTGAAAAAGGGGGGTAAAATTGGAAAAAATATTAACCGCAGACAAGTTGCTATCCAGCACTATAAATATGTTACTGATCGTAGATAGTTCCTTTTTGCATGTTTTACTTCATCATAGACGTATCCAGGATCCAAACTGGGGCGGCTCAATACCTTTTGATAAGTATATTATCCGCTATTATGATACTAACTAGTCAACAGTGACTATTTCACTTACAACTTCAATTAACATTGCTTACCCCCCTTTTACCCTACCTGGACTCGCCTATTATCTTATAATCGTTCGTAGAGTAGCCTGTGGTGCGTGTTTCATCCGAAAACTACAGTATGTTATGTCATTGTACGCCCATGCCTCTTAGTTTCCTTGCAATAATACGACCCTTTTTCTTCCATTCCTGAGCGCGCCTCTGCAAAAAATGACTTTATTCCCTTTCCTGGCCTCATATGTGCATATATAATTATAAGCTAACCGTCTATTGCGCCGTTATCGCTGGCATATCGTCATCACCAAGCCAGTCACCCCCCTTTTCATGTGCCTGAACACGCCCCTGAAACTCTATATGTAATAAATTATGCAAATAATGTAAGCAGAAGCTATCTTTTACATCTCGATAACTATAAATGCCCCTTACACTGCTATATTTGCTTCCCGCCAAGCATTGAATACTTCCTGGAACCCCCCCCCTTTTCAAGCCTCTGAAACCGCCTCTGCCATTAAATTTTAATGATATTTCATTAACATCAACTAATTTTCACTTGTTGCAATCACCGTGAACCGGTGTAACTCCTTCATACTTGAGGAAGTTACGAAGAAACCGTGAAGATCGCATTTCCGTATTATCGCCAAATATCGCCTCCGAACCCACCCAAAACTGCACCCTGGAACCGCCTCTGTTCAGGCTAAGAACTCAAAAGTTTGACTCAAAATTTAGTATTCAATTCTATGAAAAGTCCCAAAATTTCATGGGCCTGCTTCCAGCCGTTCTGGAGATATCTTCGAAAAACATGAGGGGGGGGGGGGGGGGGGCAGAATCCGCCCCCTGTTACAAATAGGGTTAACCCCCAAGAATAAATCTTCAAAATACCGAAGAAAACTCAAATGCTAAAGCATGAGACTTTTCTTCTAGGCATTCCTACCATTTTATACTAGAGTTCCGCCAGCTATGCGTAGTTGGCGGAGATATAAATTCGGAGCCCGTCCACGTGCGCACCTGCCGACTGACTTTGATTCCGACTCATCCGGACCGCCCCAAACTCATGCATTTAACTGCTCACAAAATGTCCGATCGATTGATCCAGCAGTTTCCAAGATCTAAAAGCGGCAGTAGCACGTCCGCACGTGCCAACAGACGCATTATGTATTGCGGGCAATGTTGCCAGTACCAATGCATGAAGCCATGCATCAAAGTTCAAGTCAATCTAGCCGATACTTTGGGAGATATTGACCACCAAATTTGAGGGCACCAATGTACGCCCCATTTGCATTTGTTACGTGCTCGCGCGCTTATCGGTTGGATAGATGTCATGGTGTGCCAAATAGTGAAAGTTGGTTTAATTTCCTATCCACACACCGGTTTTGGTACCCGTACCTCGCACCGTTCTGGGTCACGAATCTCCCAGGCGGAGGTCCCCTAAAATAGATTCGATGTCCCGTGCTGGCGTCCTGTGCACCCCGCACCGTCGCCACCACAAAAAGCACAAAACCTCCTATAGCGTCTTATCTTTTCATAAACTTTGATGCACTGGCGTCGCAACATGTGACCTGCAGGTTCCAGAAAGCCCGATTTCGGAGGTGCCTCGCAGCACGTGCCACGTGCATTCTGCACCACTGAAAAGTGCAAAAGCACAAATCCACCTGACGTGTCTATGCACTCTGAAAATTTGGTGCGAGTGCCGTGCACGGTCTTCCCGCTAGCCGCCAGAAGCCTTGTACAGACAGACAGACGGAAATGAAAGCTAGCTGTCAACTTAATTCCCGAAGAATAAATCTCCGGAATGCCGAAGAAAACTAAAATGCTAAAGCTTTTCTTCCAGGCTTTTCTTTTTCTTCCAGACTCTTCCAGACCTTTCTTCCAGGCATTCCTATGATTTTGGATAAATCTCCGGAATACCGAAGAAAACTCAAATGCTAAAGCATGTGACTTTTCTCCTACACTCCATTTTTTTACACCCTTGAGGTGTAATGATGGAGTGGCCTATAATGAGAATCCATTTACACCACTGTTATCATGTTGCAACACCCTTCGCTGCCGTAATATCCTGTAACACCGACTATACCACCTGGATACACCCCTTTTATACCAACCTTACACCACATGGCTTTTTCGCACACCCACGCTACACCCCCTATACACCTCTCATTACGCCCTTTGTACCATCCACTTACACCTTATATACACCCTTTCTTCACCACCATACACCCTTGTTACACCCATCGTACCATTAACCGACACCTAATACACCCTTTCTACTCCGTCCATTTCCGTTCCTTTTGTTGGAAACAGAAGCAGAGAAATCACGTTTTTCCTGTGTATTTATAAAACCACACTGACAGGGAGCCACGTATGTGGCATACGTGGCACACATGGAACCTTTTGCACACTTTTGGTCCGTTCCGTCCTTCCGTCCGTTCCGTCCGTCCTTCCGTTCCGTCTAGGTACTGGAGGAGTTTGTTTAGGTTTGCGTCTTTAGTTTCATCAATGACTATCTCATGATGCAGTTTTCACGAGTGCGGCTTAAACGGGATGTCTCGTCGATGGCCGACATGATAGCCGGGTGACTGTCCGAAATCGGTGGACCGCCGACTTCATGAACTTCTCACTACACTTTTACTCACTACTCACTCCTCTACTCACTGTACTCACTTTTAATCCGTAATTTTCTGAACGTTTTTCGACGCTCAGTTTGTTTTGGGTGACGCTTTTCATAATGTGACATTCGACCGATTAATGAAGCAACTAATCGTGGAAATTGTTGGATAGGGAGATACGGTGTTGATACCTCCAGGGCGTGTTGACTTCACTTAAAACTCCCTGCCTACTTCTGCTTTTTGTTTTACACGTGGTATGTCTGTTCAAGCGAATTCGGCAACAATATTACCTTACCCATAATTGCTCCAGATAACTACACACCTGCGTGCAGAAACAGATTGAGAGTGGGTTGACCTTCGCCGGGGATGTTGTGCATAGCTGGCTATTACGCCCCGGCACCCAAGAGCACCAATGAACCGTACCACGCTGAGGCCTGTTACTGACACCCGGCTGATTCCGCCCTGCCCCCCCCCCCTCCACCCCCACTCTTTCCGGGTCGGTTCGGAGCAGGTATAAATTGGGTGCTGTTCAGTCCGAAGTCAGTCAGATCATCTAACTTCACTGAGCCTCACCATGATGAAGGTAGGTGGCCGAGACTCGGGGGAGACGGGGCAGGTGGAGGCTGGTGCGGGCCGGGGTCAAAGCTTTCGGAGCGTCACAATCGAGATAAAAAAGATAGGTTAAACATCTTATTTTTGAGTGAAAAAGTCATCTAAATATTTTTGTTTGACACAAAAGGGAAATATCATCGAAAATAAGAACTAAAGATTACGTTGGGTATAGCTATCTTAACCCTATTTGTAACAGGGGGGCGGATTCCGCCCCCCCCCTCATGTTTTTCGCAGATATCTCCAGAACGGCTGGGAGCAGGCCCATGAAATTTTGGGACTTTTCATAGAATTGAACTCCGCATTTGGAGTCAAAATTTTGAGTACTTAACTTGAACAGAGGCGGTTCCAGGGCACAGTTTTGGGTGGGTTCGGAGGCGACATTTGGCGAAAATACGGAAATGCGATCTTCACGGTTTCTTCCTAACTGCATCAAGTATGAAGGAGTTACATCGGCTTACCGTGATTGCAACAAGTGCAAATTAGATGATGTTAATGAAATATCATACACAATTGCATGGCAGAGGCGGTTTCAGGGGCTTGAAAGGGGGGGGGGGGTCCAGGAAGTATTCAATGCTTGGCGGGAAGCCAATAAAGCAATGTAAGGGGCATTTATAGCTATCAAGATGTAAAAGATAGCTTCTGCTTCCATTATTTGCATAATTTATTACATATAGAGTTTCAGGGGCGTGTTCAGGAACATGAAAAGGGGGTGACTGGCATGGTGATGACGATATGCCAGCGATAACGGCGCAATATACGTTTAGCTTATAATAATATATGCACATATGAGACCAGAAAAGGGAATAAAGTCATTTTTTTGCAGAGGCGCGCTCAGGAATGGAAGAAAGGGGGTCATATTATTGCAAGGAAACTAAGAGGCATGGGCGTACAATGACATAACATACTGTAGTTTTCGGATGAAACACGCACCACAGGCTACTCTACGAACGATTATAAGATAATAGGCGAGTCCAGGTAGGGTAAAAAGGGGGGTAAGCAATGTTAATTGAAGTTGTAAGTGAAATAGTCACTGTTGACTAGTTAGTATCATAATAGCGGATAATATACTTATCAAAAGGTCTTGCGCCGCCCTAGTTTGGATCCTGGATACGCCTATGATGAAGTACAATATGCAAAAAGGAACTATCTATGATCAGTAACATATTTTTAGTGCTGGGTAGCAACTTGTCTGCGGTTAATATTTTTCCCAATTTTACCCCCCTTTTTCACTAACCTGGTGCCGCCTATGGAAAAAATATGATTCATAACTGTTTTTCTAATGTCTCAATCACATACCATTTCATTTATCAAAAAAACAACATCAAAAAATGGTTTTATTACGTATTTACTTCACCCCCATATTGAGTGACCTGCACACGCCTATGATTTTTGATTTTTCGAACGTCACTATCATATATCAATTTCCGATTCAATCTCTATCGATTCCTATTATTTGTGTTAAAATCGGTCGATAAACATGAAAGTTATCTTGGATCAAAAATACCACTAAAATTTGTCGTTTTTGCCCCCCTGTTGCCCCCCTATCCAAAATTTAGATTTGTTTTATTATTTATAAATTCAGATCGTGTTGAGGGGAACCAAACACCGTTTCATTTTCGAAAACGGAAGGGTAGATCTCGAGATCTCCGGGGGGGGGGGCGGAATCCGCCCCCCCCTGTTACAAATAGGGGTAGCCAGGAGCCTGTTACAAATAGGGTTAAACCGCGCCGTGCCGAAGGGGGGGGGGGGCATTTAGACGCCACGCCCTAAGGTTTTTCGAAGATAGCTGACAAATTGCGACTTGGAGCGCCACTGTTTTTGCGCAGCTGTTTGAGAATCAATAACCCACATTGTGTGAAGTTCTTGACCTCCAGTCATCTCAGGTCAGGTCATCAGGCCAGGTCACGTTACCCCTCATCCAAAAAAGGTTGTCGTCGTATTAAAGCCACAGTGTCTGACCGATTAGTTTCAAACTTACAGGATTTTATAAGGTCATAAGTACCTACAATTCGTTGATCTTGGATTTTTGAATATCGGTGACCTAAGGTCGGGTCAATTTCGTGATCTTCCCATTATAAGACAATGGGGAAATATTCAAATGCTTCCTATTCCGAAGATACGCATGATATCAGTCCATTTCCTTCTGGATCATGTAATAACAGGTAATTATTGATGATCTAGGTGCAATTTTGTTCAGTGATTCCTACAAAGTGAGCCGAGGTCAAACGAGGTTACCAACACCTTTGCGTCAATAGCTCTCGACAGAAGGATTATACATTAGTGAAACAATCACCAATGTGTTAGCCTGGTCGAGACACGTCTCCCAATATGCAACATGACCTACTTGGGTCAACACTTGACCTCTTCCTCGGGTCAACTTTTAAAGTTGACCTGACCTGGTCAACAGGAATATGATTCAAAACGCCTTGACGAGAGAAACACGATGGCGTCACAATTATTGCTTTATCTGTATTTGGTAATAAGCCATTTGCAAAAAAATATTGCCAACAAAATTGCCTTTTTGAGATTTGATGAGCTCTGGAGCCTAAGCTATTGATCTGAGCTAACATTCGATGACTCCAAGTGCGACTTCATTTTTCACGAGCTTTCGATTCCTTTTTGTTGTTTTTGTCCTAGCTATCATACCGAGATATCATACCAAGGGGGAGTTCGAAGCGAAGTGCTAAAACTGGAAAATCTGGCCTTTGATGACCTCATATTTGATGACCTGGCCTTTGATGACCTTAATATTTACCTGAGCCAAAAACAACACAATAGTTGTAAAACTATTTTTGACGAACTTTCGAACGGTCATTTCGGTTTTTAACTCAGTTTAGTAGGAGCCGAGTTGGAGAGGGGGAAGTTTAAACGACCCCGGCGGCATAACGAAGGTAGCTCCGATCACCAGCACGGCTCGGGTTAACATCAATTTATCACTTTTGAGAACAGAATATGACGCGTTTATCATAGATACAATTAATCAGAACATAAACCATAATTAAAGTAGCAAAAAGTAATTATTTCTTTATGAGATGTCTACTTTTGTGATTCCTATTTTTCTGATATTATACAGCATCTAATGTTTCAAAACAAAAACAATTTCGGTGATAGCATGCGGGCACTTCGCTAATATAAGTCAGGACACAGGACACGTGCCGCAAACGTAATGTAAACTTTCCACATGTTCACATCTATGGAAAAACCAGGTAGGTGCATACATATCTCCATACACGTTTTCTAAAATTCCTCTCTGACATGTTCTTTACCTGTTTCAGTTTGTCGTTCTCGCCCTGTGTGTGGGCACTGCGGCTGCCTGCTGCACTGGACCTGGACAGGGTCACGCCAACGTTCAAATGTGAGTATAGATCCGCCCATGGAACAACACTCCTGAGAGCCATTGCGCTGCGCTTCGTTTACAGCTTCAGCATTTATATGTAGCTTTAGCCTCTATATTTGTAGTGGTTATAGTTCAGACGATTGCTCTGACGGAATGAAAATGGAAATAATACGCTATTGTTTTTTCTAACATTACCCTCGCCCTACGGAAGCTTTTTTCACCTTCGCCCTACGGGGGGCCTGACAAGCCCCCCTGTTAACTTCCAAACTAAACAACTTAGAGCAATGCGACAAGAACCAGCATATTGCCTGTCATAAGAGGAATCTAACAGTATGCAATTTTTAGGTTTCAGATCAACGGGTGACCTTCCAGATCAAGTGAATGTCCTCGGATTTACCACGTCCAGAACAGCGATTTTGCTCTTCAGAAAACCTTAAAATTAGAAATTGATAAATGTAAATACAAATGCATGTTCCTAGACCAGTTTTGGATCAGATATACAGAAAAGGTAATAATGTGTTCGTATCTTGTCAAAAAAAAGTCAAAAAAAGTTATTTTTAAAAATGACGTCATCAGTTTCTTACAGTTAGGGAGCGATCACTCAGGCAAAAATGAAGATATTGCTTGAGATTTGATATGGGTATTGTCCATACTCAGTTCCCCCACATATATTTCGGTTTTTCTAATATCTTTGAAATTTTTATTTTGTTGGTTTTTTTCCAAACAAATCAGTTTTATTTTTATTTTAGGGGTCAAAAACCTTTTTTTTTAAATCCGAGATTGCCATGATAAAGAGAATGCTATTTAGTATCTTTGGTGAATTGTGTCTGCAATTTGTTTTAAAACTCTGTTTTCTACGATTTTTCAAATATTTCTCATTTTTTACCAACATGACATCATCAAACATGATTATCTCCCAAGCGACTTAACCAATGTCAATTAATTTTTTACAGCATGCGTAAAATTGTTGTGGACTCAGTTACCGAAAAATTCAGCAAGATCTACTGCATGCGTAAAAAGTTATGCAAGAAAAACCTCAGGGGGGTGGGGGGGGGGGCTGTCAGCCCCCCCGTAGGGCGAGGGCTAAAAAGGTTGAATATTGCGTATAAGGATGGATATGATAACAAGCTGATGGTGTGTTGCCACTACGCTCATGATTTCACTCAATTTATTTCAGCTACAACCCAAGGGGAAGCATCCAGTATGGAACTCATGTATCTCACCCTATCTACAGGTAAGCTTTGTTTGACAGCAAGCTTTTTACTTTAATCAATTAACTGTTCACTACATATGTGTCCTGTTTCTCTAGATAGACATTTTGCATTGTAAATACATGTCGTGAGCATCACTTCATGTCAACCAGAATGTCCTATTAAGGGATTTTTATACCTGGAAAACATGCAGTCCCATTAACCTGCGACTTACTGGGGGCTATTTTTTGCCCCCCCTTCCCGTTATTTTGCAATAACTCCTAAACTAACACAGGTATTGTCACCGAACTTGCAGTAACTTCTTTAACATCAATTCTACACATGTTGGCAAATGTAAAAGCAAAAGGCTATGATAAGTCAACCGAAAATGACGTCAGAGTGACGCCATGTTCTTCGGTTTTTGTTGCAAAATAATGGTTTGCGGAAAACGCTGTCAAAGGTACGATATTGGAGATAAACTCAATTGTATTACATAAAATTACTGACAATAGACCGAAAGATCAAAACGCTATCTCGGATTTTTGAGTTTTTTTATTCAAAATTTTGAGAAATCCATTTTTTTTTTTAAATCAAGAATACATCAGAATTATCCAAAAACTGGAATATATGTGATCGAGACGTGTGCGGTGAAAATGTGTACCTAATTGGAAGTTTATATCTTCAAAAATGACTGAGTTATGACCTTTAAATGACAAAAATCGACCACCTCTCTCAGCATTACTATGTAAAAAACGCATTTCCATTTTTGCTTTTTACTTCTATTTATATGGAAAAAACAATGTTCCAAGGTCATTTTTCGCGTTCTAGACGAAAAACAAACCCATAAACATGTGTTACAACGCCTAATGACCGTAATCTGCAGTTTAACCTCGTGACCTCGGATGACCTTGACCTGACCCAAGGCAATAAACAGCTTAGAAAGGTACTTAGAAGTGTCAAGACACACGAATCATACCGATTTATCGACAGCTTATGCGTTTAATATCGCAATTTTGCGCGACAATTCAATCCAACGAGACCTTTTCACACGGAGAAACATTTTGTATTTGACCTGACCTGTGACGTCATGGGTGACCTTGAGGTCAACAATACTATGTTTCCCTCGATAAATTTCCCAGGGCTATCGAATGCCGTTTTAATTTTTACATTCGGTCTATTAGTTCCGGAGATCCGAGGGGGGGATGGGGCAAAAATTAGCCCCCCCCAGTAAGTCGCGTTATGAAATATACCCCAGTAACTCGCTGGTTAATCCGCGAGTTACTGGGGTATATTCCATAACGCAACTTACTGGGGGGGGGGGGGGGATATTTGCCACCCTTCCCTCGGATCTCCTTAACTACTGGACCGATTGTAGAAATTCAACCAGCATTCGATAGCCCTGGGAAATTTATCGAGGGAAACCTATATTGTGGACCTCAGAGTCACTGATGACGTCACAGGTCAGGTCAAGTACAAAATGTTTGACCGTGTCAAAAGGTCTCGATGGATTGAATTGTCGCGCACAATTGCGATATTAAACGCATAAGCAGTCGATAAATCGGTGTGATTCGTGTGTCTAACACTTCTAAGTGTCATCATAATTTATTTATGACTTTGTTTCAGGTCAAGGTCATCAGAGGTTACAAGGTCAACCGGCAGATTACGGTCATTATGCGTTGTAACACATGTTTGTGGGTTTGTTTTTCGTCCAGAACACGAACAATGACCTTAGAACATTGTTTGTTCCGTATAAATAGAAGTGAAAAGTAAAAACGGAACTTGAATTTTGTTATGCATGGTAATGCTGTGACAGTTGGTATATTTGTGTAACTTATAGGTCATAAGTCAGTCATTTTTGAAGATATCGACTTCAAATTTGGTACACATATTCACCGAACACGTCTCGATCACATATATTCCGTTTTTTCATAATTACGTTTTTTTTGTGTGAACATTTTCGAGAGAAAAAAATTATGTGGATTTCTCAAAATTTTGAATGAAAAAAAGCTGAAAAATCTTAGATGGCAGTTCGATATCCCGGTCTATTGTCAGTAATTTGATCTAAGATAATTGAATTGATCTCAAGCATTGTACCTTTGACGCAACAACTGAGAGAAAAAAAAATGATATATGCACATATGAGGCCAGAAAAGGGAATACAGTAATTTTCTTGCAGTAGCGCGCTCAGAAATTGAAGAAAGGGGGTCATATTATTGCAAGGAAACTAAGAGGCATGGGCGTACAATGACATAACATACTGTAGTTTTCGGATGAAACACACACCACAGGCTACTCTACGAACGATTATAAGATAATAGGCGAGTCCAGGTGGAGTAAAAAGGGGGTAAGCAATGTTAATTGAAGTTGTAAGTGAAATAGTCACTGTTGGCTAGTTAGTAACATAATAGCGGATAATATACTTATCAAAAGTTATTGAGCCGCCCCAGTTTGGATCCTGGATACGCCTATGATGAAATACAACATGCAAAAAGTAACTATCTACGATCAGTAACATATTTATAGTGCTGGGTAGCAACTTGTCTGCGGCTAATATTTGTTTCCACTTTTACCCCCTTTTTCACTAACCTGGTACACCTATGGCAAAAAGTATGATTTAAACTGTGTTGTCTAATGTCACAATCACATACTATTTCATTTATTAAAAAAAAAAACATAAAAAATGGTTTTATTACGCATTTACTTCACCCCCATATTGAGTGACCTGAACACGCCTATGATTAATGAATTTTCAAACGCCACTGTCATATATCAATTTCCAATTCAATCTCTATCGATTCGTAATAATTGTGTTAAAATCGGTGGATAAACATGAAAGCTATGTTGGATCAAAAATACCACTAAAATTTGTGGTTTTTGCCCCCCTGTTGCCCTCCTATCAAAAAATTAGATTTTTTTTATTATTTAGAAATGTAGATCGTGTTGAGGGGAACCAAACACCGTTTCATTTTTGAAAATCGGACGGGTAGATCTCGATATCTCCGGGGGGGGGGCGGAATCCGCCCCCCCCCCTGTTACAAATAGGGGTAGCCAGGAGCCTGTTACAAATAGGGTTATGATAATAGTTACTGCATCTTTGTTAAATTCTTCAATGACATTTTCGGTTTTGGTTTTCAGTGGAAGCAACGGATACGGATACGGACGTTTCGTCGGTGGCCATGGGCGTATCCATGCTCAAGGACAAGGATCTAGTGGATACGGACGTGGCGGATATGGCGGTGGACACGGTGGATACGGCAGCGGATATACCAACGGATACAGTGCTGATGTTGGAAACGGATACGGATATCGTGGAAATGGACAGGGATATCAATATGGTGGAAATAGACAGGGGTATGGATATGGTCATTAAATGACCTTCATATTTATACGTATCTTACAATATGTACCATACTTCAATGTCCACCTTGAGTATTACGATTTTAGTATTCAATGGAATTCGTTTACTTCCCAATGCAATCATGGCCCGACACTTCCTCGTCTACCTGTTCAATAAAGCCTGTGAATACACACTATACGGTGGTTTTCATTACAAGCCTGTGAATACACACTATACGGTGGTTTTCCTTACAAGCCTGTGGATACACACTATACGGTGGTTTTACTTACAAGCCTGTGAATACACACTATACGGTGGTTTTACTTACAAGCCTGTGAATACACACTATACGGTGGTTTTCTTTACAAACGTCCAGGAATACGCCGGTACAGATCATGGCATTAACCCTATTCCCTGCGCGGGACAGATTCTGCCCCTCCCGGTGGTTTTTCGCTTGCCACTTCTAAACCGTTAGGCCTAGCGTCCTAAAACTTTGTGACTTTTCCTAAAATTGAATGGCGCGTGTTGTGTCAAATTAAAAAACGGTCCAGCAGAGGCGGTTCCAGGCTCCTGGTTTGGGGAGGGTGTTACGCATGCGGTTTTGCGGCGCATACTTCCTTCGTGGTTTGCAGTGCAATAAATGCGTCAGAACAATTTCAATGCAATGTGCATCATAGATACTGGGATTGTACATATTTTTGGGGCAGAGGCGCACTCAGGATAACAAAAATGAGAGGCGATACCCACCCTAAAATTAGGTCCAATCAAACTGAATTGATGGTGACTCTTACACTCCGGTACCAATCCTAATTTGTGATTGTTTACTGATGTTCGGTCACCAGTGCATAATTGATGTTGTTTTGGTTTTCCAGCATCAACTAGCAATGTCTTGCATGGTATGTGACTCAGTCAAGAAGCTACACATAAGTTGCCAAATGCTTCCACTGAGCGATCAAGAAGGCCAAACTGGGTACTGTATTGCTCAGACCGCTATAAGCAATTAAACCCAAGAATATGCAAGAATCACTTCAGTGATAAACAGTTTGCTGTAATTAAAATGAAATTGTTTGGCAAATCAGGAATTGAGCATTGTTTTGCCAAGAAATGTGGTCACTGACGGCTGACCTATTAGAAATTGGCGCTTGAACTGGCTATCATGAGATGAAAGACACGATCAGCATGTTGCGCAAGAGGTATATGATTGAATGAACGTTACTGCCTTTTTACAGCTCATTTCTGTAACATTAGCAAATAATGCTATTCACATTGAATTTAAAAGTTGTAGCGTAATAATATGGAATGTACATGATTAAAAGTAATGTAAGACATCAGTCTTTCAATATCATGAGTTATATCCCACCGTCGACTCATCATTTTATACCGTCATCAAACCCGGATATTTATCTAATCTGCACATGCTTCCAGACCATTGTTCATTACTAATTGCCCTAGGTTAGCTTTGATATTTGTCCATTATTGCAGGTTTCTGAGCGAACAACGCCAGGGCGTAGGCCAGGAGACGTTGTGAAGACCTCAGTCCTCAACCACCAGCAGCTACGCCCAGGTAAAACATATACATAACAAGGGGACATTGCAGTTTGCATCTGTTCACATAATACTGGCCAAAATTGTGTGGATTGTGCACGACAGTTGAGGGAGCTTCCATGCAAATTTTAAAGTTATTGGAAAGTTAAGCATGTAACCATGCCATAGTTGGATGATGGGTTGAACGCTCATTGCAGCTGGCATGTATGTGGGTTCTGTATTTCAAATGTTGTGAATAATATACTAAAAGTACTTGCCTAGTTAGGTATATGGCTATGGCGGAAAAGTGCCATCTTAGTATCTGTGAAATGTTGTACATTATGACATTGGATGGATGTGTTATAATCATAGGCGTACACAAGAGGGGGCAAACAGGGCAATTGCCCTCCCCTGAAGGTCTGTATGTGCCCCCTTTGGTATTTTTTGGGAAGAAGAAAATACTGCAAAATATGCCCCTCTAAAAATATAGTGGGCCAAATCTGGTGAGTTTTTTTGGGTAGTGGTACCTTATCTCGCGCACTGCAGGGGCTTTGCGCCGAACACGAACTGCAGGGGGGTTGATTTCCGCCACCCCCCCCCCCTGAGATCTCGAAAACTACGCAACGTAGCGAGAAGCAGAAAAAGGCATTTGATAGCTTCATACATGTTCTATCGAAAGTATTTCAGTGTTTTTTTAAGTCAGGTCAAAATTGAGGTCACCAGAGATCATCAAAGGTCACATTTTCCAGTTTTTCCTGTTTTAGGACATCGCTCCAGAAATTCCCATATATCTCAGAAACGATGATAGTTAAAAACAAACGGAAAAAAAAACGACAGCTAGTGAAATTTGAAATTGCTAAGGTGTCCTCAGATTTGATCTCAGGTCAATATTTGAGGCTCCAGAGGTCAAAAAGGAAAAAATGCCGTTTTTTTGCTAAATCGTTTTTTGCAATTAACTTTTTACTTAATAAAGATAACGGAAAACTGTTTACGCCATTGTGTTTATCTTGTCAAGGCGCTTTGAATGATGAATATGGTGACCATGTTAGTTTAACTTAACAATTTGACCTAAGGTCAAGGTCAAGTGGTGACCCCAGTAGGGCATGTTGCACATAGGAAGACATGTCTCGACGAGACAAACACATTGATGTCTGTTTTACTTCTCTATCTTCATTATGTCGAGAGTTATTGACAAAAAAGTGATGGTGACCTCGCATGACCTCAAATTACCCAATAGGGGTCACTGAACAAAACTTACACTTGGATCATCAAGAATATCCTATAATAACATGATCCAGAAGTAATTGGACTGGTACCATGCATATCCTTGAAATAGGAAGCATTTGTATATTTCCCCATTTACTTAACATGGAGAGGTTACGAAATTGACCTGACCTTAGGTCACCGATATCAAAATTTCGAGTTAAACGAATTGTAAGTACTGATGCCCTCATGACATCCTGTAAGTTTCAACCTGATCGGTGAAAAACTTTGGCTTTGGCACAACTGCGAACATTTTTGGTGGTGGGGTCACTTGACCTGGTCTGGTGACCTGACCTGAGATGACCCGAGCATATTTTTTTCTCTCAAAGTGTGCGCAATTGATGTCCTAACAGGTGTATCAAAACTCGGCGGCGCTGCGCGCCGCCGTTTTTTCGCTATCTTTGAAAAACCTGAGGGGAGGGGCGGAAATCAACCCCCTGCAGTGCGCGGGTTATGCCCCCCCCCCTGATACAAAATTGCCACCTCTTGGAGTGAATCCTGGGCATCCCACTGGTTGTAATTTGTCATGAATGGTTCCATTGCACATGTTATTTGCACCCAGATGTTGTATATTTATCATCATTACTGAATAAATATGCATTTTGCAGCACGTCTGCAACAGTTGAACCATCACAGAACACCACGCCCTGGAATACACTGAACGTCCTGCTGATACGACGCGACAGGTATGAGTGCATGTAATATGTATGCAGCTCCTCACCCGTTTACCGTTTCAGCCCTGATCGCAGGCCTGTTTACGACCACCTGCGGTTCGGTAGTTTTCAGCAGGCTCTAGCCCCGCCCCTTTCCTCATACGTCATCACAAGCAGGCGTCTCTTGAACACTGAGTCACTTCATGCTGCTGTTGCTCCGTGCCAACCGTCGGAACCGCAGCCAACCGCTGCCGTGTGACGTCATACCCTCGCCTATCCCCACTAAAAGTGAGGGGGTTACTTTTAGTAACCCCCTCACCCCTGCTGCCGAACACTGCTGACCGCCGAACCGCAGGGTGCGTGAACAGGCTTCTGGTGTTTGTTGATGCTCAGATTGACAGCCGGCTGACTGACCAAGCTGGCAGAAGACGAGCGACTTCAATGACTAGTAACTCACTGAACCCGCGCATTGCAGGGGCTTTGCGCCAAACACAAACTGCAGGGGGGGGGGGGGTTGATTTCCGCCCCCCCCCTGAGATCTCGAAAACTTCGCTACGTAGCGAGAAGCGGAAAATGAAATTTGATAGCTTGATACATGTTCTATCGAAAGTATTTCAGTGTTCTTTTAGGTCAGGTCAAAATTGAGGTCACCAGAGGTCATACAAAATGTCAAATTTTCCAGTATTTTCCCTGTTTTAGGACATCGCTCCAGAAATTACAATATATCTCAAAAAAATTATAGTTAGAAACAAACGGCAAAAAGCAAACGCAAGCCAGTGAAATTTGCAATCGCTAGGGTGTCCTTAGATTTGATATCAGTTCAATATTTGAGGCTCCAGAGGTCAAAAGAAAAAAATGTTTTTTTTTGCTAAATCGTTTTTTGCTATTCACTTTGACTTAATGAAGATAACGAAAAACTGTTTACGCCATTGTGTTTATCTTATCAAGGCACTTCGAAAGATATACATGGTAACCTTCTTAAGTCAACTTAACAATTTGACCTCAGGTCAAGGTCAAGTGGTGACCCAAGTAGGGCACGTTGCATATGGGGAAACGTATATCGACAAGACAAACACATTGATGTCTGTTTTACTTCTCTATCTTTATTATGTCGGGAGTTATTGACAAAAAAGTGATGGTGACCTCGCATGGCCTCAAATGACCCAATAGGGGCCACTGAACAAAAATTACACTTGGATCATCAAGAATATCCTATAATAACATGATCTAGAAGCAATTGGACTAATATCATGGATATCCTTGCAATAGGAAGCATTTGTATATTTCCCCATTGACTTATTATGGGAGGTTACGAAATTGACCTGACTTTAAGTCACCAGTATCAAAATTCCAAGATAAACGAATTGTAAGTACTTATGCTCTCATGACATCCTTTAAGTTTCAAACTGATCGGTGAAAACTCTGGCTTTGGCCCAACTGCAAACATTTTTGGAGGTGGGATCACTTGACCTGGTCTGGTGACCTGACCTGAGATGACTCGAGGTTATTTTTTTTCGAAGTGTGCGCAATTGATGTCCTAACAGGTGTGCAAAAACCCGGTGGCGCTGCACGCCGCCGTTTTTTTGCTATCTTTGAAAAACCTGAGGGGGAGGGGGGGAAATCAACCCCCCTGCAGTGTGCGGGTAAACCCGCGAGTTACTGGGGGGCTATTCCCCCCCTCCCGTTATTTTGCAATAACTCTTAAACGAACACCGATATCGTCACCAAACTTGCAGTACCTTCTCTCACATCAATTCTACCCATGTTGGCAAAAGGAAAAATATGAGGTGATGATAGGTTAACCGGAAATAACGACAGAGTGACGTCATGTTCTTCGGTTTTGGTTGCAAAATAATGGTTTGCGGAGAATGCTGTCAAAGGTACGATGTTTGAGATAAACTCAATTATTTTAAATCAAATTACTGACAACAGACCGGGATATCAAACTGCACTCTCGAAATTTTGAGTTTTTTAAATTCAAAATTTTGAGAAATCCATTTTTTTTTTTAAACAAAATTTTCAAGAAAAAATCAGAATTATAAAAACACGGAATATATGTGATCGAGACGTGTGCTGTGAATATGTGTACCAAGTGTGAAGTCGATATCTTCAAAAATGACTGAGTTATGAACTTTAAATGACAAAAATCGACCACTTCTCACAGCATTACTATGACAAAAAACGCATTACCATTTTTTATTTTTACTTCTATTTATATGGAACAAACAATTTTCTAAGGTCATTTTTCGCGTTCTAGACGAAAAACAAACCCATAAACATGTGTTACAACGCCTAATGACCGTAATCTCCAGTTTGACGTCGTGACCTCGGATGGCCTTGACCTGACCCAAGGTCATAAACAGCTTAGAAAGGTACTTAGAAGTGTCAGACACACGAATCATACCGATTTATCAACGGCTTATGCGTTTAATATCGCAATTTTGCGCGACAATTCCATCCATAGAGACCTTTTGACACGGTCAAACATTTTGTACTTGACCTGACCTGTGACGTCATCAATGACCCCGAGGTCAGCAATATTATGTTTCCCTCGATAAATGTCCCAGGGCTATCGAATGCCGTTTGAATTTTTACATTCGGTCCAGTAGTTCCGGAGATCCGAGGGGGGGGGGGGGGCAAAAAAAATAGCCCCCCCAGTAACTCGCGTTATGAAATATACCCAAGCAACTCGCGGGTTAAGCATGGTCTGAACGCTATTCGACGCTCAGTTTGTTTTTGGGTGACGCCTTTCATAATGTGACATTCGACCGATTAACGAAAAACCTAATCGTGATTTTTTTAGATCGGGTCAATTTCGTGGTCTTTCCATTATAAGACACTGGGGAAATATTCAAATGCTTCCTATTCCGAAGTTACGCATGATATCAGTCCAATTCCTTCTGGATCATGTAATAATATGTAATTATTGACGATCTAGGTGCAATTTTGTTCAGTGATTCCTACAAAGTGAGCCGAGGTCAACCGAGGTTACCAACACCTTTGTGTCAATAACTCTCGGCAGAAGGATTATACATTAGTGAAACAGTCACCAATGTGTTTGCCTGGTGGAGACACGTCTCCCAATATGCAACATGACCTACCTACTTGGGTCAACACTTGACCTCTACCTCGGGTCAACTTTTAAAGTTGACCTGACCTGGTCAACAGGAATATGATTCAAAGCGCCTTGACGATACAAACACGATCGCGTTACAATTATTGCCTTATATGTATTAGGTAAAAAGCCATTTGCAAAAAACATTTTGCCAAAAAATTGCCTTTTTGACATTTGATGAGCTCTGGAGCCTAAACTATTGACCTGAGCTAACATTCGATAACGCGAAGTGCGACTGCATTTTGCACGATCTTTCGATTCCTTGTTGTTGTTTTTGTTCTAGCTATCATACCGAGATATTTGGGGGTGTTCGAAGCGAAGTCCTAAAACTAGAAAATCTGGCCTTTGATGACCTCTGGTGACCTCAATATTGACCTGAGCCTAAAAACGGCTGAAATAGTTGTAAAATTATTTTTGACGAGCTTTCGAACGGTTATTTTGGTTTTTAATTAAGTTTAATAGGAGCCGAGTTGAAGAGGGGGGAGTCTAAATGCCCCCGGCGGCACGGCGAAGGTTGGTCCGAGCACCGGCATGGCGCGTGTTAACATCAATTTACCACTTTTGAAAACAAAATATGACGCGTTTCTCATAGATACAATTAATCATAACATAAAACCATAATTAAAGTAACAAAAAGTAATCATTTCTTTATGAGATGTGTCTACTTTTGTGATCCCTATTTTTCTGATATTATACAGCATCTAATGTTTCAAAACAAAAATAATTTCGGTGATAGCATGAGGGCACTTTGCTGGATAAGTCAGGACACAGGACACGTGCTGCAAACGTAATGGTAACTTTCCAGATGTTGATATATATGGAAAAACCCGCTACATACATATCTCCATACACGTTTTCTAAAAAACCTTTCCGACATGTTTTTCACCTCTTTCAGTTTTTCGTTCTCGCCCTGTGTGTGGCCGCTGCGGCTGCCTGCTTTTGCCATGGAAGTGATCAGGGTTACGGCAACGTTCAAATGTGAGTATAGATCCGCCCATGGAAGAACACTCCTGAGAGCCATTGCGCTGCGCTTCGTTTACAGCTTTATCATTTACATTTAGCTTTAGCTGATGGTGTGTTGGCACTACGCTCATGATTTACTCAATTTATTGCAGCTACAATCCAAGGGGAGGCGCCCAGTATGGAACTCATGTATGGATGGAACTCATGTAACCCCATCTACCGGTAAGCTTTGTTTGACAGCAAACTTTTTACATGAATCAATTAACCCTCGCCCTACGGGCGGGGGGGGGGGGGGGGGCTGACAGCCCCCCCTGAGGTTTTTCTTAAAAACTTTTGACAAATGAGGTGCATCTTGCTAAAATCTTTGGAAGTTGAGTTTACAACAATTGTACGTAGGCTGTTAAAATTTATGTGAAATTGGTTAAGTAGTTTGGGAGATAATAATGTTTTGATGACATCATGTTGGTAAAAAAAAATGATAAATATTTTGACAAATCGTAGAAAACAGAGTTTTAAAGCAAATTGCAAACACAATTCACCAAAGATATAAAATGACATTGTCTTTCAAATGGCAATCTCGGATTTTTAACAAATTTTGGTTTTTGACCCCTAAAATAAATAAAAACTGATTTATTTTGGGAAAAATCCCCTCAAAATCCAAATTTTTAAAGATATTAGAAAAACCGGAATACTTGTGAGAGAACCGAGTATAAACAATACCCATACCAAATTTCAAAGCAATACCTTCATTTTTGACTGAGTGATGGCTTCCAAGTGTAAGAAACTGACGACGTCATTTAAAACAAACTTTTTTGACATTTTTAGACAAGATTCGAACAAATAGTTACCTTTTTTGTATTACTGAGCCAAAACTGGTCAAGGAACATGCCTTTTTATTTACATTTATCAATTTCTAATTTTGAGGTTTTCTGAAGAGCAAAATCGCTCTTCTGGACGTGTTAAATCCGAGGTCATTCACTTGACCTGGAAGGTCACCCGTTGACCTGAGACCTAAAAATCGCATGATGTTAGATTTATCTCATGACAGGCAACATGCTGGTGTTTACCGCATTGCTCTAAGTTGCTTGGTTCGGAAGTTAACAGGGGGGGGGGGGGGGGGCTGTAGGGCGAAGGTGAAAACAGCTCCCGTAGGGCGACGGTTAACTGTTCACTACATATGTGTCTTGTTTCTCTGGATAGACATTTTGCATTGTACATATATATTGTGAGCATAACTTCATGGCAACCAGAAAGTACTATTAAGGGATTTGTATACCTGGAAAACATGCAGTCTCATAAACCCGCGAGTTAATGGGGTATATTCCATAACGCGACTGGGGGGGGGGGGGGGGGACTATTTTCTGCCACCCTTCCATCAGATCTCTATAACTTCTGGACCGACTGTAAAAATTCAAACATCATTCGATAGCCCTGGGAAATTCATCGAGGGAAACCTATATTGTTGACTTCAGAGCCACCGATGACGTCACAGGTCAGGTCAAGTACAAAATGTTTGGCCGTGTCAAAAGGTCTTGATGGATTGAATTGTCGCGCAAAATTGTGATATTAAACGCATACGCAGTCGATAAATCGGTATGATTCGTGTGTCTGACACTTATTAGTATCATCCTAAGCTATTTATGACCTTGGGTCAGGTCAAGGTCATCAGAGGTTAAGAGGTAAAACTGCACATTACGGTAATTAGGCGTTGTAACACATGTTTATGGGTTGGTTTTTCGTCTAGAACGCGGAAAATGACCTTATAACATTGTTTGTTCCATATAAATAGAAGTAAAAAACAGTTGGTAGATTTTTGTCATTTATAGGTCATAAGTAAGTCATTTTTGAAGATATCGACTTTAAATTTGGTACAAATATTCACTGGACACGTCTCGATCTCATATATTCCGGTTTTTGGATAATAATTTTTTGCGTGAAAATTTTCGAGACAAAAAATGTATTTGGATTTAAAAAAAACTGACAAATACGAGATGGCAGTTTGATAGCCCGGTCTATTTTCAGTAAATTGATCTAATACCATTTATTTTATCTCAAACATTGCACCTTTGACGACGTTTTGCGCAAACCATTATTTTTCAACAAAAACCGAAGAACATGACGTCACTCTGACGTCATTCCCGGTTAACCTATCACAACCTCATCTTTTGCCTGTGGCCAACATGTGTGGAATTAATGTGAGAGAAGTTGGTGACGATACTGAAAGATTGGTGACGATACTAGTGTTGGTTTAGGAGTTATTGCAAAATAGCCGGATTGGGGAGGCAAAAATACCCCCATAGTAAGTCGCGGGTTAACACTCGCTCTACGGGGGGGGGGGGGGGGGGCGAATGTCCTAAAACGATCCCCCCTGAGTTTTTTTTTCATAATTTTTTAGACATGCGGCGCATCTTCCTGAAATTTTATGAAGCTAAATATACAACAATTATACGTATGCTGTAAAAATTCATTGAAATTGGTTTAGCAATTTGGGAAATAATGATGTTTTGATGACGTCATGTTGGTGGAAAAACGATAAATGTTTGAAAAATCTTAGAAAACAGAGTTTTGATGCAAATTGCAAACGCAATTAAGCAATGATGTAAAATGTTATTGTCTTCGAAATGGCAATCTCAGAATTTCATTTTTTTTTGCCCCAAAATGAGCACAAACTTTTTTTTAAATCACCACAAAATCAAAATTTTCAAAGATGTAAAAAAAATGGAATAGATGTGAGAGAATTGAGTATGGAAAATCCTCAAACCAAATTTCAAAGAAATATTTCTATTTTTTACTGAGTGATGGCTCCTAAGTGTTCATGACGTAATTTTTATAACTTTTTTTTACTTTTTTTATCAGATACGAACAAATAATTAACTTTTCTGTATTTCTGAGACAAAACTGGTCTAGGAACATTACTTTTTATTTACATTTATCAATTTCTCATTTTGAGGTTTTCTTACAGCAAAATAGCTGTTCTGGACGTGGTCGATCGAGGCCATTCACTTGACCTGGAAGGTCACTCGTTGACCCAAAACCTCAAAATTTCATACCGTTAGATTCCAAACATAACAGGCAACATGTTGGTTCTTACCGCGTTGCTCGATGTTGCTTGGTTTGGAAGTTAACAAGGGGTCTTTTTAGGACCCCCCCCCTCTAGGGCCAAGGTGAAAAAAGCTCCCGTAGGGCGAGGGTTAACCCGCCATTGACTGGGGGGGGGGGCGTTTAACACCTCTCCCTCTAATTAATTTTCGCAATAGCTGGTAAATTAACCCGCGCGGCGCTGGGGGGTAAATTTTACCCCCCCTTCCGGATTTTCTCCATAACTTAAAAACTATGACAGATATCGAAGTGAAACTTGCGGTACCTTATGGTGCATCAATTCTACATCTTGTGTTATAATTTTGTTGAAATTCGTGAAAATTTTGAGGAGATAATGATGTTTTAGTGATGTCATGTCATGTCATTTTTGGTGAAAAAACGTTAAATGTTTGACAAATCGTAGAAAATAGCGTGTTGATTCAAATCGCAAATAAAAGGCGTCAAAATAAAGGAAATAACATTGTCTTTAACATGGAGATCTCAGATGTTCCAAATTTTGGGTTTTTGAATCCCAAAAATGAAAAAAAAACTGATTTTTGGGGAAGAATTTCCACAAAAGTTTTTTGTTCGAAAATTTGTAAACAACCGGAAGACATATTAGAGAGCCGAGTATGAACGATGTTCAAACCAAATTTCAAAGCAATTTCTTTATTTTTGACTGACTTATGGCTCTCTAAGAATAAGTAACTCATGACGTCATTTGTTTAAATTGCGTTTTTTTGCTTTTACTGACCAGATACAGACACATAAATGCCCCACTGTATTTCTAAGACAAAACTAGTCTAGAAAAATGCAATGTTGATTTAGATTAATAATTTTCAAATTTTGACCTTATTTGTGACCTGACCTTGACCTGAGGGCGATTATATGGTGTCAGGCTGTGAAAATGATGCTTCTATCGAATTATACGTGTAAAATAACCCATACAACATGTGTCGCATGGCTTTCGTAGACCTGTGACCTTTTGTGACCTGACCTTGACCTTGACCTTTGCTTAAAATTGCACTTTTACTTATGCGGGAGATGCATTATACATTTGGGAGCACTTTGTGTGATAACAGTTGCAATACAAGGCTTTGGATGGAAAGTATAGCCCAAAAACCCAAATACTGAAATTTTGACACTTGACCTGACCGTGACCTGACATGTGACCTTATGTTAATAATTTCGGGCATGCGTTAGATTTGCGCGTCTCGCTGCAGTTATTGGTTGGGAAGATACGAGGGGGGGGTAAAATTTACCCCCCCAGCACCGCACGTTCAGATGGAGACCCCAGCGCCGCGCGGGTTAATAGCGCTATCAACGTGAAACTTCGGGTACCTTCTTATAAATCATTTTTACGTCTTAACCCTCGACCTATGGGGGGGGGGGGGGGGCCTGACAGGGCCCCTGAGGTTTTTCTTAAATAACGTTTTACACGCATCTTGCGGGGATCTTGCTGAAATGTTGAGATGCTGAGTTTACAACAATTATACGTATAGTTTAAAAATGTAATTGAAATTGGTTAAGTAGTTTGGGAGATAATCATGTTTCGATGACGTCATGTTGCTGAACAAACGATTTTTTTTTAGAAAACAGAGTTTTAAAGAAAATTGCAAACGCAATTCACCAAAGATGCAAAACAGCATTCTCTTTAAAATGGCAATCTCGGATTTTCAAAATTTTGTGTTTTGACCCCTAAAATAAAAAATAAACTGTTTTTTTTCCATCCCCACAAAAACAAAAATTTCCCAAAAAATAATCGAAAAACTGAAATATATCCCGCGCACTGCAGGGGGTTGATTTCCGCCCCCCCTCAGGTTTTTCAAAGATAACGTAAAAACGGCGGCGCGCAGCGCCGCCGGGTTTTGATACACCTGTTAGGACATCAATTGCGCACACTTTGAAAACAAAAATGCTCGGGTCATCTCAGGTCAGGTCACCAGACCAGGTCAAGTGACCCCACCACCAAAAATGTTTGCAGTTGTGCCAAAGCCAGAGTTTTTTTTACCGATCAGGTTGAAACTTACAGGATGTCATGAGGGCATCAGTACTTACAATTCGTGTAACTCGGAATTTTGATATCGGTGACCTAATGTCAGGTCAATGTCGTAACCTCCCCATTATAAGTCAATGGGGAAATATACAAATGCTTCCTATTTCAAGGATATGCATGGTACTAGTCCAATTACTTCTGGATCATGTTATTACAGGATATTCTTGATGATCCAAGTGTAAGTTTTGTTCAGTGACCCCTATTGGGTCATTTGAGGTCATGCGAGGTCACCATCACTTTTTTGTCAATAACTCTCGACATAATGAAGATAGAAAAGTAAAACAGACATCAATGTGTTTGGCTCGTCGAGACACGTCTTCCCATATGCAACATGCTCTACTTGGGTCACCACTTGACCTTGACCTTAGGTCAAATTAATAAGTTGACTTAACAAGGTCACCTTTATATATCATTAAAAGCGCCTTGACAAGATAAACACAATGGCTTAAACAGTTTTCCGTTATCTTTATTAAATAAAAAGTTAATTGCAAAAACGATTTAGCAAAAAAAAGTTTTTCTTTCTTTTTGACCTTTGGAGCCTCAAATATTGACCTGAGATCAAATATGAGGTCACCTTAGCGATTAAAAATTTCACTGGCTGGCGTTTTCTTTTTATCGTTTGTTTTCTAACTATCATCGTTGCTGAGATATATGGGAATTTCTGGAGCGATGTCCTAAAACAGGAAAAAACTGAAAAATTTGACCTTTGATGACCTCTGGTGACCTCAATTTTGACCTGACTTTAAAAAACACTGAAATACTTTGGATAGAACATGTATGAGCTATCAAATGCGTTTTTTCCGATTCCTCGCTACGTTGCGTAGTTGTCTAGATCTCAGGGGGGGGGGGGGGGCCGGAAATCAACCCCCTGCAGTTCGTGTTCGGCGCAAAGCCGAACACGAACTGCAGTGCGCGGGATATGTAAGATAACGAGTATGGACCATACCCATATCAAAATTTTTAAAGCAATATCTTCATTTTTGACTGAGTGATAGCTCCCCAAGTGAAAGAAACTGATTACGCCATTTTTCACAATAAACTTTTTTTTTGACAAGATACGACAAAATAATTACTTTTTTTTTGTATTTCTGAGCCACAACTGGTCTAGAAACATGACTTTTTATTTGCATTTTTTAATTTCTAATTTTGAGGTTTTCTGAAGAGCAAAATCGCTGTTCTGGACATTCGAGGTCATTCACTTGACCTGGAAGGTCAAGCGTTGACTTGAATCCTAAAAATGCTAAAAATCGCATACTGAGCTGAGCCTCTCATGACAGGCAACACGCTGGTTCTTACCGCATTGCTCTAAGTTGCTTGGTTTGTAAGTTAACAGGGGGGGGGGGTCTGTCAGCCCCCCTTTAGTAAAGTGCTAAAATATAATAGAAACGTTGACATTTTTCGAGATATAGCGAATTTAGTTACGTCAACACACGAGTTTTACACCAAAATCAGCCAAACTTTGCCCAACCGTACAAATGCCACATTTGAAGCAAAATGCAATCGAAAAACGCCAAAAGATAGCCAATTGCAACAGCTAAAAACTGTCTATCTCAGATTTGTATTTTTGTAGTTTTTGACCCCCAAAAACTCAAATATTTTTTGAGGTCACCAGAGGTCATCAAATGTCAAATTTCCCAGTTTTAGGACTCAACTCCAGACACCCCAGATATCACAGGAACAGGTATGATAGCTAAGCACAAACGGAAAACAGAAATGGAAAGCTATTGAAACCTTCAATTGACAAGGCTTACACCATTTGCTTACACCACTTGCGTAACATTGTCAGTGGTGATGGATTCATTTGCTAGCCCAGTAATGCCTCTTTTACCTCATGCTTCCCATATGAAGCCTTTGGTACAGCGCTGTTTTTTTATACCGTGCTGAGCGATGGGATAAAAGCATGAAATATCTTTGGCAGGAGAGCTTTTACAACCAAACATAATATGCCAAACATAGTTATTTCTCGACATGAACTTCATTAAAAAAAAACACATTATGAAAGTGGCTGATATTTCCTTTAACCCGCGTCGTGGGGGGGGGGGGTTAGACCCCCCCCCCCTCAGGTTTTTCGAGGATAGCGAAAAAAACGGCGGCATTAGCAGCGCCGCCGTTTTTTGAACAGCTGTTTGGGGCATCAATTGCGCACATTAATTAACAAAATATATCGGGTCATTTCAGGTCAGGTCACCAGACCAAGTCACGTGACCTAACCTCCAAAACAAACTTGTGGTCGTACCACAGTCACAGTTTTTTAATGATCGGTTTTACACTTACAGGATTTCATAAGGTCCTATGTATCTACAATACTTTTATCTTGGATTTTTGTTATATCGGTGACCTAAGGTCGGGTCAATTTCGTGACCTTCCCATTAAAAGTCAATGGGCAATATTAACATGCTTCCTATTTGAAGGATACGCAAGATATCAGTCTAATTCCTTCTGGATCATTGTTATTATATACCATTATTGATGACCTAGGTGCCCTTTTTGTTCACTGAACCCTACAGGGTCAGCCGAGGTCTTCCGAGGTCACCAACAGTTGTATGTCAATAACTCTTGACATAATGACGATAGAGAAGTGAAACCGACACCAATGTGTTTGTCTCGTCGAGGTGCGTCTTCCCTTATGCAACATGACTTACTTGGGCTACCACTTTACCTTGACCTAAGGTCAAATTTTGAAGTTGACCTAACCTCGTCAACACTAATATTAGTCGAAGGGCCTTGACGAGACAAACACGATGGCATCACAATTATTGCCTTGTCGTTATAAGGTAAAAGGTATTCGTGAAAAACTATTTTGTAAAAAATATTCTTTTTGATATTTGACTAGCTCTGGAGCCTAAACTTTTGGACCTGAGCTCAAATCTGTAGTGTCCGCCGCTGTCGGTCTCAGTCTGTCGTGTCGGCCTCTCACTCAGAACACACCCGTACTCTACGGCGTCGTCTCTATTCTGTCGTAATACACGCACAGTGCAGTACAGGACAGGTCGGCTCACGCCGACCGGTTTCGCCGGCCTGCCCCTACCACGGCGGCGGCAGGCGGCCAATCACGCGGCGGCAGTATCGGAGGCGGGGTCCGAAACAGGTCTACCAGTGGAGGCGGACTGGAACAGTCTAGAGTCCTAGACGCTACACATTCCCCCCTCACAAAACAAGCTATCGCTTTAGATGCCAAACAAAATATGCACTTCTACCATTCGCTGTCCAATGAACTGCAGACACGGCTATGGAACATAAAAGTCCGGCTGTTTACGAACACGGTTCCCCACGCCTGGGTCCTCGATCGCGATCGCTGTCGGGACCGACGGCGTCTGGTTGCAGCCTGTCCGGGACCGCAGCGGGTGACGTCGACGGGTCGGGTGCGACGACCCCAGGGGCCGACGCGGTCGACGCAGACTCGCCAGGTCCAGCGGCGGTTGGCGTAGACGGCGCCAGCGGAGACTCCGACTGTTCCGCGGGAACACGTGCCAGGTGAGCGGCGTTCCAGGTCCGACCGTCGGCGAGACGGTACGTGGCGGGGGCGGCGCGCTTGGCGACTCGTATCGGAGACGTGAACCGGCGAACCGTCTTTGATCGGTGTCCCGGGCGCCTCACGCAGACGTAGTCACCCTCTGTGATATCCGGCGTCACCACTCCGTGCCGGCGGTCGTACGCCGTCTTGTTGGACTGCTGCCGGCGCAGGACACGAGACGCCAGACGTGCGTCGTCTTGTCCTGATGACGGCTGAATGACTGGCAGATTCAGCCTCATCTGCCGCCCGTGCAGTAGTTTCCGAAGGCGACTTCCCTGTGGTGGTGGGGGGAGTAGCTCTGTACTGAGCCAGGCTCTTGCGGACTTCGTCGATGAACGATGCTGGGGGACGTCCGCTGACCCACGACTTGAACGTCTTGTTAAAGCGTTCGACGGTCGAGTTTCCTCTCGGCCAGTAGACTGACGATTTGGTGTGCTTCACGCCGCGGGCAGCCAGATACGATTCGAACGCCTTTCTCGTGAACTGGCTCCCGTTGTCTGTCACCATTTCGTCTGGGTAACCTTCTCTGGCCCAGACGGGAGACAGGAACTTGATGACGTCTTCAGTCTCCACCGATGACGTCAGAGCAATTTCCACCCACTTGCTCCAGTAGTCGATCAGGGTGATGGCGAACCTGGCGCTTGCTGGTGCTTCGTTGATCGGACCGACGACATCGATACCCAGCTTCGACCAAACATGGTCGGGGGCAGGGTGACTGGTTGCATTGGCGCGGGTCGAGCTTTTTGAGACAGAACTTTGTCGCTGCCCTGGCAGAGGGCGCAGCTGCGACACAGCTCTTCCACCTCCCGGTTGATACCTGGCCACCACGCCAGGTTCCGCAGCGTCTGCTTCATTCGCACGATTCCATCGTGCGCACTGTGCGTCAGCTGCAGGTATCTTCGCCGAAGCTGAACGGGGGACGACCACCTGTTGAGATCCTCTCAAGATGACGTCGTCCTTCCGCACTGACAGCTCGTGTCGCACCTTGAAGTAGGACTGAACTTCTGGTGGACAGTTCTTCGCGCTAGCCGGCCATCCGATCTTTATCTGCCGGCGCAGCTTCTGCATCTCAGGATCAGCGGCTTGCTGCGGCTCGGACTTCCTGCTCGGTCAGGACGCAGCTGTCCTCGTCGCCCAGAAGAGCGATCACTTCCTCTTCTTCAGCGGAGTCGTCCGCTTGCAGGTCAGCTTCGTTTGCAGGAATCGGCATCCTGGAGAGAAGCTGACCTGCAAGCGGACGACTCCGCTGAAGAAGAGGAGTGATCGCTCTTCTGGGCGACGAGGACAGCCTGCCGTACTGACCGAGCAGGAGTCCGAGCCGCAGCAGCCGCTGATCCTGCGCCCCTGCCAGAAGCTGGGCGAGAGCAGAGTCTGGAGCGCCGAGTGGTCCGTGCGTAGCGTGAAGTGGCGCCCCCACAGGTACAACTTCCAGCGTTCGACTGCCGAGACGGCGCTCAGAGCCTCGAGCTCCGAAACAGAGTAGCGCTGCTCGGCTGGAGAGAACGCACGAGACCAAAACGCTACGGCGTTTTCTCGTCCGTCTGGACTCAGCTGGGTGAGTACAGCTCCAGCACCTTTGCCGCTGCCGTCGGACGTGACGAACGTGGGCAGCGTCGAGTCGAACGAACGCAGCGTGGGACTCTGAGCGATCTTCATCTTGATCTCGCTGAATGCTCGGCTTGCTGTGTCGTCCCAGATGAACTTGCTGCCCTTCTTCAGCAGCTGGTACAGCGGACGGACGGTCTCGGCGTACCCTGGGACGAAGCGGAGGAACCAGCCGCACATCCCCAGGAACGATTTCAGTTCCTTGACGTTTTCTGGCGGCGGTGCCTCTGCCGCGGCCTTGATCTGAGACTGCAGCGGCTTGACTCCGGCTGCAGACAGCGTGAAGCCACAGAAGTCGACAGCTGGTTTGCAGTCCACAGACTTCTCTCTGTTGACAGTCATGTTGGCTTCCTTCAGTCTGGACATCACGAGAACTACAAAAGACATCATTACGATTGCTTGTTTCAATAGATCTGAAGACATCCATTGCTGTTTTCCGTTTGTTCTTAGCTATCATAGTTCCTGGGATATATTGGGGTTTCTGGAGCGGAGTCCTAAAACTGGAAAATTTGACATTTGATGACCTCTGGAGATTTCGAATGCACTTTTTGCGTATTTATAGCCCTTTTAGTTTTCGAGTTGGAAGGGAGGTGTCTGAACACCCTCTCCCCTCCCGGCACGGCGAAGTTGACGCCAAGCACCGGCACGGCGCGGGTTAACCCTCACCAGTGCAGGGGGTTGGGGGGGGGGGGGGGGTCAAGGTGGATGCCACCCCTCGGTTTTTCGGGAATAACTCGCGTGTATATCAACCGATTGCGATGGAACTTTCAGTACCCCACTTGTGAAGAATTTTACACATATTCTGAAGTTTTAAGTTGTAGGTCACATGACTCCTGACCTTTAACCTGTTTCTCAAGGTCATGTCAGGCGTAACTGGCGTCAGTAGTATTGATCTTTGTAACTTCTTCGGTTTAATAGTGTTTGTTGTTCAGGACAATATGCACAGGTGTTTCTAGGTGACAGTTGTGATTTCCCTTGAGATTGTGATCTTGATTGACCTTTTCAGAGGTCAACCGAGGTCACTGACCTCCGATGACCTGATATTACTTGTTTGGCTTCTGGCAGCTTCTATGACATTTTGTGACGCTGATTTCAAATATGGGATATTGGATTTTACATAATTGTATGTTCCACTGTGGTCATGCACCTCCACAGATCAACCGAGGTCACTGACCTCAAATGGCCTGACATGACCTGACATGACCTTTTTGGAATTTGGCAGTTTCTAGGACATTTTGTGACGCTGATTTCAAATTTGTCACCCATTTGGCATAATTATATGCTCATTCGCGATTCTAGCTCGATTAAATTCAATTTACACGCATTTACAATTTGGTTGAATTTTGGGTCAATGACATGAGCTCAGGTCACCTAATGACCTAGGACATTGCAATCGGATATCAATGGCTTCCTCTCGTGACAAGCAAAACGCTCGTTTTTGAATCGAAGCTTTTGCCCAATTAGGGGCGAAACGCTAGGGGGAGGGGGGTTGTACCCCCCCCCCCCCCTCCCCTACACGGTCAACGCACTGATCGGACGCTGCACGGGCGAGGGTTAACCATCGCCCTATGGGAGCTTTTTTCACCTTCGCCCTACGGGGGGGGGGGCTTACAGCCCCCTATTAACTTCTAAACCAAGCAACTTAGAGCAATGCAGTAAGAGCAGGCACGTTGCCTGTCATGAGAAGAATCTAACAGTATGCGATTTTTAGGATTCAGGTCAACGGATGACCTTCCAGGTCAAGTGAATGACCTCGGATTTACCACGTCCAGAACAGCGATTTTGCTCTTCAGAAAACCTCAAAATTTGAAATTGGTAAATGTAAATAAAAAGGCATGTTCCTAGACCAGTTTTGGCTCAGAAATACAGAAAAGGTAGTTATTTGCTCGTATCTTGTAAAAAAAAGTAAAAAAAGTAATTACAAAAATGACGTCATCAGATTCTTACACTTAGGGAGCCATCACTCAGTCAAAAATGAAGATATTGCTTTACAATTTGGTATGAGTATTGTCCATACTCAGTTCTCTCATATATATTCCGGTTATTCAAAGGCTTTGCAAATTTTGATTTTGTTGGGATAAAAAATAAATTCATTTTTTATTTATTTTAGGAGTCAAAAACCCAAAATTTTGCAAATTTGAGATTGCCATTTAAAAGAGAATGCTATTTTGTATCTTTGGTATATTGTGTTTGCAGTTCCCTTTAAAACTCGGTTTTCTACCATTTTTCAAATATTTATCGTTTTTCCTCCAGCATGACGTCATCAAAACATGATTATCTCCCAAACTACTGAGCCAATTTGAAATCATTTTTTACAGCATACGTATGATGGTTGTAAACTCAGCTACCGTAAATTTCAGCAAGATGTACTGCATGTGTAAACAGTTATGCAAGTAAAACCTCAGTGGGCCTGTCACGCCCCCCGTAGGATGAGGGTTAAGAGAATAGTTACTGCATCTTTGTTCAATTCTTCAATGGCAATTTCGACTTTGGTTTTCAGTAGAAGCAACGGATACGGAAACGGACGCTTCGTCGGTGGCCATGGGCGTATCCATGCTCAAGGACAAGGATCTAGTGGATACGGACGTGGCGGATATGGCGGTGGACACGGTGGATACGGCAGCGGATATACCAACGGATACAGTGCTGATGTTGGAAACGGATACGGATATCGTGGAAATGGACAGGGATATCAATATGGTGGAAATAGACAGGGGTATGGATATGGTCATTAAATAACCTTCATATATATACGTATCGTACAATATGTACCATACTTCAATGTCCACCTTGAGTATTACGATTTTAGTATTCAATGGAATTCGTTTACTTCCCAATGCCAGCATGGTCCGACACTTTCCTCGTCTACCTGTTCAATAAAGCCTGTGAATACACACTATACGGTGGTTTTACTTACAAGCCTGTGAATACACACTATACGGTGGTTTTCCTTACAAGCCTGTGAATACACACTATACGGTGGTTTTCCTTACAAGCGTCCAGGACCTCGCCGGTACAAATCATGTGATTAACCCAGATCAGATCAGGTCAATAATACACCGGTACAGATCAGGTAATTAACCCAGATCAGATCAGGTCAATAATACGCCGGTACAGAACATTCAATGAACCCTATTCCCTGCGCGGGACAGATTTTGCCCCTCCCGGTGGTTTTTCGTTTGCCACTTCTAAACCGTTAAGCCTAGCGTCCTTAAACTTTGCGACTTTTCCCAAAATTGAATGGCGCGTGGTTTGTCAAATAAAAAAAAACGGTCCAGCAGAGGCGGTTCCAGGCTCCTGTTTTGGGAGGCTGTTACGCATGAGGTTTTGCGGCGCATACTTCCTTCGTGGTTTGCAGTGCAATACATGCGTCAGAACAATTTCAATGCAATGTGCATCATAGATACTGGGATTGTACACATTTTTGGGGCAGAGGCGCACTCAGGATAAAAAAAAATAGGAGGCGATACCCACCCTCAAATTAGGTCCAACTTCAAATTAGTAAGATGATAAAATTTTTACGCGCATGGTGCCCCCCCCCCATGTTTTTCCTGGATCCGCATATGCGCAATATATCAAATTTAACAAATTACAGCATATAATTCCCACATGTGGCGTTCATGTCGTCCCAAACAATCACGAACAGCACATATTTTTTTCTGAAAATCCCTCCCTCCATTTTACATTCCCTGAATACGCCTATGATTTTGTATTTTTTTTGTCTTTTCATATAATAAAGACCAGTACATTTCAAGCTTAAAAAACGTTTGGGAAATGAAAATCAGTCGAGCCACATGGCCGCAATGGCCTTTCAAACAACACCCAAACATTTCGTATTTTTGCCCCCTGGCCCTCATTTTTGAACAAAACAAAAATTTGGGGATTCAAAAAGATAGATCTTGTCACGATGAATCGAATGGCGTTTTCCCCATCGCAATTGACCGAGTGGTTCTCGAGATCTCGGGGGGGAGGGGCAGAATCTGTCCCCCCCCAGGTTAACGTAATTCTGGCCGCTCGCAGGGAATAGGGTTAACCTGTGCACTGCAGGGGGTTTGCACCGAACACGAACTGCAGGGGGGGTTGATTTCCGCCCGCCGTGAGATCGCGAAAACTACGTTACGTAGCGACAAGCGGAAAACGGCATTTGATATATTGATACAAGTTCTATCGAAAGTATTTCGGTATTTGTTTGGGTCAGTTCAAAATTGAGGTCACCAGAGGTCATCGAAGGTCAAATTTTCCCGCTATTTCCTGTTTTAGGACTTCGCTCCAGAAATTCCAATATATCTCAGAAACGATGCTAGTTAGAAACAAACGGATACAAGCAATCGCCAGCCAGTGAAAGTTTTAGTCGAGATGGCGTCCTTTAATTTGATCTCAGGTCGATATTTGAGGCTCCAAAGGTCAAAACATAAAACATTCTGTTTTTTTTTCACTATTTTTTTACTTGAAAAAGATAACGACAAATTGTTCACGCCATTATGTTTATATCGCGAAGGCGCTTCGAATTATTTACATCGTGACTTGTTAAGACAACTTAAAAATTTGACCTCAGGTCAATGTCAAGTGGTGACCCAAGTAGGACATGTTGCATAATGGAAGACGTGTCTCGACGAGACCAACACATTGCTGTTTGTTTTACTTCTCTATTTGTATTATGTCGGGAGTTATTGATAAACAAGAGATGGTGACCACGGATGACCTCAAATGACCCAATAGGGGTTACTGAACAAAACTTACACTTGGATCATCAAGAATATCCTATAATAACATGAGCCAGGAGTAATTGGACTAATATCATGCATATCCTTGAAATAGGAAGCATTTGTATATTTCCCCGTTGACTTCTTGAGGGGAGGTTACGAAATTGACCTGACCTTAGGTCACCGATATCTAAATTCCGTGATATACGAATTTTAAGTACTTATGCCCTCATGATATCCTGTAAGTTTCAAACTGATCGGTGAAAAACTCTGGCTTTGGCACAACTGCAAACATTTTGGGAGATGGGGTCACATGACCTGGTCTGGTGACCTGATCTGAGATGACCCGAGTTTTTTTCCCTCAAAGTTGGCGCAATTGATGTCCTAACAGGTGGGCCAAAACCCGGCGGCGCTGCGCACTGCCGTTTGTTCGCTATCAGCAAACAACCTGATTGGGGGGGGGGGGGAATCAACCCCTTGCAGTGCGTGGGTTAATACATGGGATGTAGAAATAATGCTCATATTGGCGCCGATCAGAAATGGCTATGGGCAGTTGCGGGTGTCGTTGAATGTCAAGTCTGTTAATCCAACGAATAATGATCCACACTCCATAATTGTTGTAATTTTACTTTGTGATATTTTTTATTTTATTAGATACTTGTTTGAAACCAGAAACATCGGTATGTGTATTTCCCTAGGGACGCATTTTATCAAAGGGGCCGTTACGATGGAGGGGGGGGGGGGGGGGGGGGGGGGGGCACTTCCTTAGCAATACTGGCATCAAGGTTAAAATCCCCTTGTCGGTGTGATATTGTAACATGTGCGATCTCGAATTTTGGCAGCGTTATCGGTTATATTATCAAAAGAGCTCAAAGGCTTATGGCTAGTAGAGACGGGAACCCTGACAAGGTCACACTGACGACGCAATTGCTAAAAATATTGATAATAATACATGGATTGTAGCGACTTAACCCTATTAGTGGTAGGCTCCTGGCTACCCCTATTAGTGGAGTGGGGGGGGGGGGGCTGATTAGCCCCCACCCCCGGAGATCTCGAGATCCATCCATCTGATTTTCCAAATCAAACAGCGTTCGATTCCCCTCAACACGATCTACTTTTCCACACAAATATACATATTTGATACAGGGGAAACAGGGGGAGGGCAAAAACTAACAAAATTAGAGGTATATTTGATCCACCACAGCTGTCATGTTCATCAACCGATTTGAGCGCAACTAATATATCTAATAAATCTTCTGAATATTGTCAATGCGTCACTTGTGTCTGGAGAGTTGCCAGCTGAATGGAAAGTGGCCAGTGTCGTTCCATTGCATAAGTCTGGCTGTGCAGATGACCCGTCAAACTACCGTCCTCTGTCGCTGCTGTCAGTTGTTGCAAAAATAGCAGAGAGCGTTGTGTGTGTTCAGTTGATGACCTACCTGCTCGAACATGACATCCTGACTGATGTTCAGCACGGGTTCCGGCCTGGCCGATCCACGGAGTCGGCGATGCTGAGCGCTGTCAGTTTTTTTGTTGTTGGTGGATTGCCTCGATGAGGGCCACATCGGGTGTCTCACAACAGCTGACACCAGTAAAGCTTTAGACAGCGTTCAGCATCCCCGACTCTTGGAAAAGCTAGGCTGGTATGGAATCGACACGCACTGGTTCCGGGACTGGTTGAGTGGCAGATGTCAGATGGTGCGGGGTGGTGACGAGGTGAAACCGGTCACTCAAGGTGTGAGTCAGGGATCGCTATTAGGACCAATTTTATTTGTAATTTTTACTAACGATTTGTCATCGTATTTAGATTCAAAAACCGTGATGTACGCTGATGATGTTCAGTTTCTGCATCGGGGATCACCCAAAGGAATCTTGGAGTTGAAATCACAAGTTGAATGCACGCTGGATCTGGCAAGTCATTGGTTTATTCGAAACTGCCTTAAAATTAATCCTACATAGACTGATCTTATTCTAATAAAATCGCAAAGGCGGCGGCTTAACTCAGAATTGAATGTACAATTTGGCAACGCACTCATCCAGCCCTCCGCCAACGCCAAGATTCTGGGCGTGATAGTCGATGCCGGACTGACGTTCGAGTCACATGCGTCAACAGTGATTCGCCGATGTTACGCCACCCTGGGTGGACTGTCGAAATCCGCGAGGGGCTTACCAAGGGAAGTCAAGAAGATGATCGTAGAGATGTTGATTTTCCCTCACATCCGCTACTGCATGTCTGTTTGGTCTGGTTGTGGCGTTGTGCAGCGACACCGTCTACAGAAGGTCATAAACCACTGCGCACAGGTTGTTATGGGAGCGCGGCGCTCTGCCCATGTGACTGCATTGTTGGAGGAGCTTGAATGGCCCCAGATAGACCGGTTAGTGGCGGAGGGTGACTGTGGGACTTTACACTACCTCTTAAAGAACTCACATGCGCCGAAATGTCTTTCTGAATGTTTTGAACACCGTGGCGATGTATCGAGTAAGCAAACACGTGCTACAGAGAATATGCAGCTCCAGCTACCCAGGGTGCGCACTGAGCACGCCCGTAAGTTTTTTAGTTATCGGGCCTGTGCTCTGTGGAACACCGTCCCAACGAATGTGCGACAGTCACGGACGTCAGCCATGTGCCGTAGGCGCTGCAGAAAGTGGATGGGCGAGAGTTAGCTGTAGTCATTTTAGCCGTAGTTTTAATGTGTATGTTTTGTGTTTTATTGCTGTTTAGGTTTTTATGTGATTATGCTGATTTTATTTGTCACTGTCATGACACTTGGCCTGAAAAGCCATGTCATATATGGAGCGCCATACGACATAAATGATGATGATGAGAATTGGGATCGATATATATATCGAATTTGGGATTGATATGTTACGGCGACTTCTTAAAATCCAGAAATCATAGGCGTGTGCAGGTCACTAACAAGGGTGCAGCCATACCTTCAGAAGGGGGGGGGGGGGGGGCAAGCCCCTGGGAGAGGCCCCACCCCCAAAAAATACCACTGGATATTACAAACTATACGGATTTCGGCCACTTTATTTTGTGAGGCCCCCTTTTTAACAATTTTTCTTCGTCTACTTTTGATGAGCTGGATTGGATCAGGACCCTCAGTAGGCAGTAGGCATAGTCGGTAGGCATTGACCGGATTACTAATTTGTATTGTTACGTACAGGAGAGAAAACCTATCTTAGCTGACAACAGGTGGGGTCGGCTTTTGAGTGTGGGGGCGGCTGAAATGATGAAAAATGTACTCCGCTTTTGATACGTGATTTAAGCCTTTGCAGCTTTTTTGTGTTGATTTTCATGTTATAGTAGGTAGGTATGTACTTGTTAGTTAGCGCCGCGAAGCGGCGCAAAATTTTTACGGTTTTGCCGTAAAAATGGGTTGAACCCCCCCTCCCTCGCCTTCTAAAAGTGGGGGAGTTTGCCCAGACCTCCCCCCGACCCTCCCGTCGGCGACGCCCCTGGCTGACAAATATTGCAGCACACACTCTCCTGAGAGGAAAATTGTTAAATTGTTTTGTACTATCACCGCTCACCCCCCGAATTCAAAAACGCATCAGACTTATCAAATTACCATTTTTACACCCAAGAAAACATTGCACCAGGTGGGTCAGAGTACAGCACATTACCACTCATTATGACCGCGCCGACCACGGCTAGCAGGCGCTCCAGCTATAGCAGGCGCTCCAGGCGACGGCTAGCAGCCCCTGGGCAGGCTCGAAGGCCCCGTCCACAGACTCAATGGCCCTCTGGATAAGCTCGAGAGGGCCCTGAACAGACTCAATGGCCCCATGGCAAGCCGAGAGGCCATTGTATTGTTCGACTCTAATATCCCCTATTAGAGTTATATCAGACTCTAATATCCCCTGTGCAGGTTCGATAGGCCCCTGAACAGGATCAATGGACCATTGGGAAAGCTCGAGAGGCCCCTGAACAGACTAATGGGACCTAGGCAGGTTCAAGAGGCCCTTGAAGAGACTAAATGGGCCCCTGGGCAAGCTCGAGAGGTCCCCGGGCAGGTTCGAGAGGCCCCTGAACATACTCAATGGGCCCCTGGGCAAGCTCGGTAGGCCTCTGGGCAGGCTCTAATGGCCCCTGGGCAGGTTCGAGAGGCCCCTGAACAGACTCGATAAGCCTCTGCAAAAAAAAATATAATGGGCCCCTGGGAAAGTTCAAGAGGCCCCAAAACAGACTATAATGGGACCCTGGCCAGGCTCGAGAGGCCCATGAACATACTTAATGGGCCCATGGACATGCTCGGGAGGCCACTGGGCAGGTCTATTTGGCCGTAGGTGGGCTCACTTGGCCCTTGGACAAGTGGACATGCTCTAGAGGTCCCTGGGCCGGTTTGGGGGCCCCTGACTGGGCTCAATGGGCCCCCGGGCATGCTCTAAAACTACCTGGACATGTTTTAGTGCCCTTAACCCTATTTGTAACAGGCTCCTGGCTACCCCTATTTGTAACAGGGGGGCGGATTCCGCCCCCCCCGGAGATCTCGAGATCTACCCGTCAGATTTTCAAAAATGAAACGGCGTTTGGTTCCCCTCAACACGATCTACATTTCTAAATAATAAAAAATATACATTTTTGATAGGGGGGCAACAGGGGGGCAAAAACTACAAATTTTAGTGGTATTTTTGATCCCACATAGCTTTCATGTTTATCGACCGATTTTAACACAATTAATGCGAATCGATAGAGATTGAATTGTAAATTGATATATGACAGTGGCTTTTGAAAATTCAAAAATCATAGGCGTGTGCAGGTCACTCAATATGGGGGTGAAGTAAATGCGTAATAAAACAATTTTTTGATGTTTTTTAAGAAATGAAATGGTATGTGATTGTGACAATAGGCAAAACAGTAAAAAATCATATTTTTGCCATAGGCGGTACCAGGTTAGTGAAAAAGGGGGGTAAAATTGGAAAAAATATTAACCGCAGACAAGTTGCTACCCAGCACTAAAAATATGTTACTGATCGTAGATAGTTCCTTTTTGCATGTTTTACTTCATAATAGGCGTATCCAGGATCCAAACTGGGGCGGCTCAATACCTTTTGATAAGTATATTATCCGCTATTATGATACTAACTAGTCAACAGTGACTATTTCACTTACAACTTCAATTCACATTGCTTACCCCCCTTTTACCCTACTTGGACTCGCCTATTATCTTATAATCGTTCGTAGAGTAGCCTGTGGTGCGTGGTTCATCCGAAAACTACAGTATGTTATGTCATTGTACGCCCATGCCTTAGTTTCCTTGCAATAATATGACTCCCTTTCTTCCATTCCTGAGCGCGCCTCTGCAAAAATTACTTTTTCCCTTTCCTGGCCTCATATGTGCATATATAATTATAAGCTAACCGTCTATTGCGCCGTTATCGCTGGCATATCGTCATCACCAAGCCAGTCACCCCCTTTTCATGTGCCTGAACACGCCCCTGAAACTCTATATGTAATAAATTATGCAAATAATGGAAGCAGAAGCAATCTTTCACATCTTGATAACTAGAAATGCCCCTTACATTGCTCTATTTGCTTCCCGCCAAGCATTGAATATTTCCTGGAACCCCGCCCTTTTCAAGCCCCTGAAACCGCCTCTGCCATGAAATTTTAATGATATTTCATTAACATCAACTAATTTGCACTTGTTGCAATCACCGTGAACCGATGTAACTCCTTCATACTTGAGGCAGTTACGAAGAAACCGTGAAGATCGCATTTCCGTATTATCGCCAAATATCGCCTCCGAACCCACCCAAAACTGTACCCTGGAACCGCCTCTGTTCAGGTTAAGAACTCAAAATTTTGACTCCAAATGCGGTATTCAATTCTATGAAAAGTCCCAAAATTTCATGGGCCTGCTCCCAGCCGTTCTGGAGATATCTGCGAAAAACATGAGGGGGGGGGGGGGGCGGAATCCGCCCCCCTATTACAAATAGGGTTAAGTGGGCTCAATGGGCCCCTGGACATGCTCGAGAGGCCCCTGGACAGTTTTTTGGGCCCATCGGCGGGCTCAATGGGCCACTGGATATGCCCAAGAGGCCCCCTGGGCCGGCTTCGAAAGCCCTTCAGAGTCTCTGAGGGCCCTTGACATGCACCAGTGACCCTTGCCTGGTTTGAGGGTTCCTCTGTGACTTTTTGAAAGCCATTTAGCTAATGCAAATGGTATCTGGGCTAATCTCGGCGGGGCCCCCTGTGATCCGTAAGGGGGGGGGGGGGACAATTGCCCCCCTTGCCCCCCTCCCCCTGGCTGCACCCCTGGTCACTACATATGAGGGTGCGTAATATGACCGTCTTTTGTTGGCTTTTTTGGATAAATCAAATGGTGTGTTATTGTGACATCAGACACAACAGTTATAAAGCATAATTGTAGCTATAGGCGCTGTCAGGTTAGCAAAAAGGGAGGCAAAATATATTAAAAACTAACTTCCTTGAAACCTCCCTTTTAAAGTCCTGGAAATCGCCTCTGCCGTGCAATATTTATTAAAGTTCACTAACATCAACTAATTTGTACTTTTTTCAATCACCGTAAACCTATGCAACTCCTCTATGCTTCGTATTTCCTAGATGGTCTTCGCAGCACAATATTTTAACAGGAAGATCTTCAATTTAACAGGAATGATGTGCATGTCGGTCTTTTAATTAAAGTACCAAAGAAGAAATCCACACGGTGATCCCTGAGTACTGCAATAACATATAATTATAATCATAACACCTAAATATAATTCCCCTCAGACCTCATCCCTGCTCGACACCGCCGCTCGTCGCTGTAGTCGGTGGCACGCTTGCGCTCTTGGTGGCGACGACCACAACTATAGCCTGCCGCTTCACCCGAAGATGGCGCTACAGTTGAGACAGCGCCGCTGTCGACTGTCGAGTCGCTGGGCAGCGGAGGATGCCAGAGGAAAGACGGAGATGGCAAAGAAGCTTTCCAGGCAGCTGAAATCGTCCCCCAGAGCACCGTTCTGCCAGGAGAGGAAGTCTGATGTTAGCAGGCTGGTGACACTTTACTCGTATCTTCTGATATCAGGGGTGATTCGGGGGGGGGGGGGGGGGGGGGGGGGGGGGTATCTGTCATCTGTATCTGTCAATAGAGGGGCGACATAAAAGGTATAAAAATGGCGAGATTTGTCGCTCACGACGAATCTAGGGCAGTTTCTGCCAAACGATGAAAACTCCCGGGTAAGGTTTGTCGCCATGCATATCAAGCAAAATACTTTCAGTTAGACGTCTGTCAGTTAGACGAACAAGGTCCATCATTCTCTTGCTCGGTCCGGCCGGGTTCTAATCCTTCGACAACGGCATAAACTTCCCCAAAGCCCAATATTTATTTATTTTTATTTATTTATTTAACATCATCGCCGACGGGGTGAACCATTTATGGGCGAAGTCACACAGATAAAACCACACGCATTCACATACTTAAAAGATCACATTACATCAGGCACGTAGCCAGGATTTCGTCCAGGGAGGGGCGGCGCCTCGAAAGGGCCCCTTCCCGAGCGTTGAAAGGGCCCCTTCCCAAGCGTTGAAAGGCCCCCCCCAACAAAAAAAAACGCATGAAAAGGCACGTTACAAGGCTGGAAAATGCAGTATGGCAGGTATGGCATGGGCCATACCAACGTTTAGGAGCTGGAGTTGGCAAACTGCCACATCAACTTTTGAACCAGCGACACGAATTTGGAATCAGCCATACCAACTTGGAATATTTTTTAAGCTCAAGACCTGGAAGAAATTGCGCCGCGGAGCGGCGCGAAAATTTTGAGTTTTATGCCCTGGGTTGCTTTCTCATCAATGCGTCGCATTGCGTATGGTGCGGACCTCTAAAATTGCTATATTGTGCGTTTAAAAGTGCGGGGAAAAAGTGCTAAAGTGAACTATTTTGCCCAATAAATAGGAAAGTAGCAACATAACACATAAATGCGCCGAGAAACTGACCGATTTTTTCCTAACCCGCATATAATTGAATTTGTAGTTAAATTGCGCCGCGGAGCGGCGCGAAAGTTTTGAGTGTTATTCCCTGTACAACTGTATTCTTACTGTTGAAAGGCCCAAGGTCCCTTCAGATCGTCTAGGGGCCCCTCTGACCTTTTCTACGCCCTTCCGACCTGTTCAGGGACTCATCTGGGATCCGCGAAGCGAAAGACATGATGTGGAGTTGGTGATATATATAATACAAAGAGGGCTTACTCTACAGGAAAAAATAAAATCTGATCTTTCGGGTATATTGTAGCACCCTGACAAAGGGTGTTACAATATATCCGAAAGCTCCGCTTTTAATATTGTATTGTGGAGTAAGTCCTCTTTGTATTTAATCTTCATCTGGGATCTCTACGTGCTTTGACCCTTCCGGTCTCACCAGAGACTCCTCTGACCTTCCCAGAAGCCCCTCTTGTGTGTCAAGGGGCCATTCGGCCTGTTCGGAGGTCCTTCCGACCTGGCCAGGGACTGCACTGGCTGCTTTGTCGCCCTGCCGACATGCTCAGGGGCAGGGGCGGCGGATTGCGGGACGCAGGGTACCCAAAATCCCCCCCCCCCCTCAAATGCAAATCCTGGGGAGGGGAAGGGTCATGTTGCCCCCAGATTGAGCAGGCTAAAATCTGGGGGGGGGGGGGGGGGCAAAACTACCCTTTGCCCCCCAGGATTTTCGACTGGGGGAATTTTGGGTACCCTGTTCCCGAAATCCGCCGCCCCTGCTCAGGGGCCCCTCCAGTCTGGCTAGGAACTCATCCGGCATATTCAAGAGGCCTTCCGACCGGCCCAGGGACCCTTTCGGTCTAGCCAGGGGCCCTTCTGACTTGCCCAGGAGCCCCTCCGATCGGCCCAGCGACTCTTCTGGTCGGCCTGCGCTGGCTGCTTTGTCGCCCTGCCGACATGCTCAAGGGGCCCTCAGGCCTGCCCTGGAGCCCCTCCGTGCTGGCCAGGGGCCACTTCGGCATGTTCAGGGGCCCTTCTCACCCGCCCAGGGGTCCTTTCGGTCTGGTCAGGGGCCCCTCCGATCTGCGCAGGGGCCCTTTTAATTTTCCAGGGGTCCTCTGGTCTCTCCAGGGGCCCTTTAACCTTCTAAGGGGCCCTTCCGACCTAGCAAGGGACTGCGCTGGCTGCTTTGTCGCCTTACGACATGCTCCGAGGGCCCTCCGACCTGCCCTGCGGCCCCTCCGTGCTGGCTAGGGGCTCATTCGGCATGTTCAGGGGCCTTTCTGACCACCTAGGGGCCCTTTCGGTCTGGCCAGGGCCCCTCTTAACTTCCCAGGGGCCCTCTGGTCTGTCCAGGGGCCCTCCAACCTACTCAGAGGCCCTTATGACCTGGCAAAGGACTGCGCTGGCCGCTTTGTCGCCCTGTCGACATGCTCAGGGGCCTCTCAATCTGCCCAGGGGCCCCTCTGTGCTGGCTAGGGGCCCATTCAACGTGTTCAGGGGCCCATTCGACGTGCTCAGGGGGCCGTCTGACCCGCTCAGGGGCCCTTTCCGTCTGGCCAAGGGCCCCTCTGACATGCACAGGGCTCTTTTGAACGTCCAAGGGGCCCTCTGGTCTTTCAGAGAGGGCCCTGGTGGCCCTAAAGGGCCTCTGAAGTCCTCTAAACTCTCTAAAGACCACGCTTCGTGTAGTAAAGAACATATGATACCGCGCTTCGCGCGGTCTCGTCGGCCCTTTTCGGCGCGCTGCGCGCGCCGAAAAGGGCCCTCGCGCGCCAAAAAGGGCCCTCCTGGCCTCCAGGGGAGGGCGGCCGCCCCCGCCGCCCTCCCCTTGGCTACGTGCCTGCATTACATCCCTCACCCATAACCATCTATACCTATAATAATACAAAAGATCACCTAGAAGATCCTCTATAATACAAAAGCGATGGTTAAAAGCTGTTAAATGACACAAATGGATTTAAAATATAAAAATAAAATACGAAATAAGAAATATGTGATGAAATAGTGAAGATAAAATAGCAAAAATGAAGACAAGGGTAAAAATGAAAACGAATATAAAATTAAATAGAAATAAAAAGTAACAATAGTTACACACATCAATACCTATCACATTTCGACACCGGTGACAAATAAAACGTACATAGCGCGTATAGACTACCTACTTACAATGAAGCGACATATGACCTTACTTTGCCACGAAATGATGAGAGTGTCTGAGAACAGGTCCACCGTGGAACATTTATCTACGAGCCTTATTTATCGCCTCACTGATATTTGTCGCCTCACTGATCAGTCGCCAGTCGCCAACTGTACCTCTACCCTGTCGTAGGGTAGAGGTAGGGTAGAGGTAGGGTAGAGGAAGGGTAGAGGTAGGGTAGAGGTAGGGTAGAGGTAGGGTAGAGGTAGGGTAGAGGTAGGGTAGAGGTAGGGTAGAGGTAGGGTAGAGGTAGGGTAGAGGTAGGGTAGAGGTAGGGTAGAGGTAGGGTAGAGGTAGGGTAGAGGTAGGGTAGCCGACGGCTTTCAGCAGGCCGGTAGCAGGAGCGGCGCCAGGCGGGGCCGGAGCGGCGGGAGGCGCTGAACAGACCTGACGTCAGCTGTCTGCACCAGCAGATCCGCCTGCTAGTTCAGCATACCTGCCTGCCGATATGTGATAAGTATTGTCCCTGTTATGACTCGAGAGTTGTTAAAGTTAAATTTCATAACTCTTTTGATCGGGAGCACTTGTGTATGTACCTGGGCGCGCCACTGCGTCTGTCACCCGGCTCCGTTCCTGTCGGCTGGCGACGGAGGAACAACCTTAGTGATGTAAGTTGTATGTCCGGGGATAGTCCAGCCACATGTGTGTGTGTCGAGTACCGTAGCTTGGTTGGATGATGGCATGCTGATGACCGGGATGACGTCCCTTGCTCACCCACGACCATGTCTTGGTTGCGTAGGAGGTTAAAAGTCTTGGCCTCGACCTTGACCCGGTTTGATATTCCCGTGTTACAGCACGTGCAGCGAATTTGTCGTGAATAATACTGTTGAGTACATGGTTCATTGTCATGCTTTGCTCTAGCTCTTGGCATTGTCAGGTCTCTTGTCATATGCGTCACACCTAGTTTGTATTCCATTTAATTACTTGCCTTGCTTATCCTTGGTTTGTATAATTTGTCCACTTAGTCCTCAAGATAATTAGCTATATGTTTGCGTGTCGCCCGCCGCCTTGAGAGGTGTCATGTCTCGCTGCCTGTTTTTTTCGCCTAAGGCCGTCTCGTGCTGTTCGCCGCCCCGGGTTCCCGATACAATTTCTACAATGAGAGCCCTCCGCCGGTCACTGGTGCTGAGATCTACAACTACATCCACACAACAGTCACCGTCATTACAAACAACGCTGGTCGGTGCGGACAACTCGGCCGCTGGAGTAATATTCCCGCATCCTTCGTTCCTACTCTCTTATGTGTCCACCATAAAACCCGTACAGTCATTCACAATTAACATTGCAGTCACTGACCAGCGGAAGCCTACATACTATTTAGTCAACCATGCATCATCCTTCACGGTTTATCAATGGAAGCACAACAACCGATTACAACAGATACGCCTGCTTCTTGCAAAAGAAGGCATTGAGACGAACCCTGGACCAAATTTACAAAGCCTTTTGACAATATCACACGTCAATATTAACAGCATTACTTCACCTCATACACTATAAGAGTTGAACCAGTTTGTCGAAACAAATAATGTTGCTATTCTTGCGCCTACCGAAACGAAACTTGATGACTATTCACCCCGACTTATTTCATCTTTCCGACTTCCACACACTATTTACAAATCACAGGAATAGACATGGGGGAGGCACAGCACTGTATGCTCGTACTACGCTACCAATCAAACGCAGGCGTGAGTTAGAACTGCCGGGAGAAGAGTGGATCTGGGCACAGATTAACATTCAGGACACATCACTCATAATATGCTGCATATATCCTCCGCCCAACATATCCGCTCATCGTCAGAGTGAATTTATTGACAGATTAACTGAAAGTGCAACCATGGCACAAACATACTCGCCAAATTCCATAATTATTTTAGGTGATATCAATGTAGGGAATATTTCCATTAATCATCCAATATTAAATAGCGTCATCACACCATTTGACATCCGACTTAAAGATGCCACTGACGTCCTAGACGTAATACAGCTGATAGATGAGCCCACCAGACCAAACAGTAACAACCTTAGCGACCTTCTGTTTGCGACCGACACGGACATCATCACTGACAGCGGTGTTGTATCTCCATTCTCACAGATAGACCATTACCCCTGACCCTATATACGCAGTTATGAACATAGTAAAACCATCGACATGCTCAAGACGACTGAAGTGTATTTGGGATTATGACAGACTTGACGCACACCTACTGACAGATACATTGCTCAATACGGTCTGGGACTTGATACTAGCGGGAGAAGTGGAAAATGCAGCTGAAAAATTCACGTCCTCAGTATTAAATGCAGCAAAGACAGCCATACCCATGAGAACAATCCAAACTGACAGACGGCACAAGCCTTGGATAAATGTAGACCTTACACGCAACATCAGGATACGAAACAGATTGTTTAGGCTGGCCAAACACAGACAGTGTTCATTGGATTGGGAAAGGTGGAAAAGACAGCGAAACTTTGTGACCGACTTAAACAGACGTATGAAAGACGAGTACCTCAGATCAAAAGTAAATATCCTTCTTCAATGCAAACAATCTCCATTCAAATACCACACCACGCTAAAAACCATCATTGGACGGACCAGTGACCGGATCATACCACCATTAGTAAACACAGACGGGACCATCGCGACAGATGACGACCAAAAAGCTATCCTGCTAAATAATCACTTTGCCAAACAATCACAACTTGACGTTGACGATAATCGAAGCCCACTAACAAACGACAATGGGAGGCTGGTTCCCACTTTAGACTCTATTAACATAACTCCAAGTGAAGTTTATAATGTACTACATTCTCTTGACTCCAACAAATCATGCGGATCAGATGACCTCCCACCTCGAATTTTAAAGCTTGTAGCATTGCTCATCTACGAACTATTAACTAAATTGTACAATGCTTGCCTAAATGTGTGAGTTTATCCGGCAATTTGGCAAACAGCTAATGTTCACCCTATATACAAGAAAAAAGGCTCTCCGTCGGATCCCACAAACTATCGTCCAATCAGCCTTCTTCCCTGCTTATCAAAGTTATTTGGACAAATAATATTTAGCCATATTTACAAGCACCTCACTGATATTTCTCTTCTTTCGCAAAAAATACAGCGGCTATCGACCTGGACACGGCACACAGCTACAGCTTTTACATCTGACGCAAAACATGTACTCAAATTTAGACAAAGGCAATTATTTTACTGCAATTTATCTTGACATTTCAAAATATTTCGAAAAAATTTGGCACAGGGGACTATTAATAAAATGTGAGGCCGAATTCGGCATCAGGGGTACTCTACTGCAGTGGCTGGAGTCATATCTTAAAGATCGACAACAAAGGGTGAGAGTTGGAGACAGGTTTTCATCATTTCACACAATCAATGCCGGATGCCCACAGGGTTCAGTATTAGGGTCTTTACTTTCATTAATATACTTAAACGACTTAGCCAACAAAACGACGAATGACGTCTCTTTTTTGCTGATGACACATCTTTATACGCACCACATCAACCACATAACCTCATTCATACTCAGCAATCATTACAGAACGACCTGGACTCGATATTTTCCTATGGACAGAACTGGCATATTACATTAAATGCGACGAAAACAGTTATGCAAACATTTACAACAAAGCGCAACATGCATTCACCACAGCTTACATTTGGAGGTGAGCCTATACCACAGGCCAGCAATCATTAACACCTAGGACTTACGCTATCCAATGATCTTAGATTTCACGCCCATGTTAACGATATGATACAAAAAGTCAGCAGAGCTCTGAGCCCTCTCTATCCTATTGCCTAATCATTTACCAAGGACAGTCTTAGCTCAACTCTTCAAAATATACATTCGACCGTATTTTGACTATTGTGACGTAGTGTATGACGGCCATTTGACTTCTCATGACTCACAACGACTAGAGAGATTACAAAACTGAGCCGCACGACTTGTAACGGGAGCACCATTTAGGACGTCAACAGACAAACTTCGACGCGACTTAGGCTGGGACACATTGGCAACAAGACGCGAGATGCACAAACTTCAAATGTATTTTAAACTTAAAAGTAACCTTTCCTACGCTACCTTCCTACGCTACGCTAAACACTGCATTGCCAAGCTGCTCCTACGCGCTTGCAAAGACGGTGTAGTGTGCAAAGGGGCTGTATTTCCCTCAAACCGGCTTTGGGTACAACAACTTTGGGTACAACGCCCACAAACCCCACCGAATCCGCGAAGGAGCAGTTGATCCCACACAAATGGATAAACATAAATGTAGTGCGTCAGGCATGACAATAAACGAACAAAACACAACGACTGGCAAGGCACCCTACGTAGCCTAAATCACCCACAGAAACATGCACAGCAGTGCTGGTCCTGTCGAGGCCGAACGAGACTAGAGGCATTGCTAAACTATATATATATATATATATATATATATATATATATATATATATATATATATATATATATATATATATATATATATATATATATATATATATATATATATATATATATATATATATATATATATATATATATATATATATATATATATATATATATATATATATATATATATATATATATATATATATATACTTCCATAAACGACACATGAGCACACGAAGCCCAACTATTGCGGAACCACCACCTGATAACAAATCATATAAACGCGCAGGGGGGCTGCCGCACTGTAACATAACGTGCCAACAGGCATCAACGCAGACACTAACTGGCACCTGCAGCCCGGATACGGCGGCACCCGCCAGCAACTGCCTAGTCTCCAAGACAGCCGTGGGATCGGGCAGCCCGCAAATCGTATGTTAACTGGTAGCCAAGAGATGGCGGGCACCCGCCAGCAGCTGATTGATTCCCCAATTCAGCCGTGGGAAAGGGCAGCCCGTGGACCGTATTTTGGCATGTATCTTGGAGACAGAAGGCACCCGTCAGCAGATATTTTATATACAATAAACCGTGGGGTCGGGCAGCCCGTAGACCGTATTTTGGCATGTACCTTGGAGACAGAAGGCACCCGCCAGCAGCTATTTTATATAAAATCAGTCGTGGGACCGGGCAGCCCGTAGACCGTACGTGGACATGTGGTTCGGAGACGGAGGGCACCCGCCAGCAGATATTTTATAGAAAATCAGTCGTGGGACCGGGCAGACTGCAGGCCGGATTTAGTTGCGAGGCGATCATGAGGCGTAATTTGGAGTAGCGATATGGGACGATGCACATAGCGCCTCAAGGCGCTCGATGACCAGCGGCCAACCTGTCCCAGCTGCAGCTCAGAAAGACCCAGCGCAGCGCCATGTGAAGCGCCACTGATACGGAGACAATGTCCGGGCAGCCGAGACGCCTCGAAGTCCGCAAGACGGCCAGCCTGTCGGAGTACCGACGTGAGGTCGCGGCAGGTTAGCGGCTGGCGGCGTCCGTTAATGAAAAGGACGTCATCGCCGTCCCCTGGGCCCCGGATTGCCATCTACTCGTGCATAGCGTTCACGGGCATATAGGGATGTCGGGCCGAGCGACGATGTTGTCGGGCCGAGCGACGCCGAGATGTCGGGCCGAGCGACGAGCTGCACCGTAAAAGGGTTCGCCGACGTTTTGGAGGATGGAATGACTACAGCGAGATGGCCGGGCTGCATCTGCATGTGCTGAATACGCACCGTGCGCGCTGCATTGTCACCTATCACTACTTCTCCTGGCCTCAGCAGTGCAAACAATGCCAAAGGAATAATAGCGCAAAACGCGGCACGATCAACAGGCGAGAGGGGCAGTGACCGCACCGCACTACAGAGGCGAGTCACATCTTGGATAGAAAGCGCTAGGCGACTTTCGTGGCTGGTCCGGAGACGGCGGGCACCAGTCAGCAGCTGCTTGATAGGGAAGTCAGCCGTGGGATCGGGAAGCCCGCGGACCCGGTGACCGTATGCGACAGCAGATAAAGCAGTAGCTAGCGTCGATGTGCTACAGCCCGCTTCAAAACGGGAACTGATCAAATCCGCCAGGTCCGGAACCGAGACCGGGAAGAGCGGTCTCCCCCAGGTTGCCGCAGGAAGACCGCTAGCCGCTCCTGAATGCGCTGGTAGACATTCTGCGTAGCTGGTGCTAGCGAAGCGTCGATCAGTGCGCGCACCGCCGCCAGGTGACGAAGGCCGGCCAGCGCCAGACCGTCGGTAACTGGTCGGCGGCGGGACGGAGTCGCCGCAACACCTGAACCAAACCACGCGACAGGGAGTCAGCAGCGCAGGCGGAGCTGCCCGGCGTAGGAACGGCACGGACGTGAATGTTCTTCAGCAAAACAATGTCAAACATGTGTCGCAGTCACATCATCAAAGCCGTGGAACGAGAAGTGTGAGCATTTATGCACGCTACCACTGCTGTGTTGTCACATCGTACGAGAACGCAGCGATGAGCGAGCTGTTCACCCATGTTTGGACTGCGATCACCACCGCTGCAAGCTCTTTCTCCCCGATGTCTGAGTTTTGTAGACTGACAGGCCACCCGCCATACAGCCAGGCGGACGCACAAATCGCTCCGAAGCCCACATTGCCAGAGGTGTCTCCAACAGAATGCCCCCATAAGGCATATGTGGGCTCCGAAGCCCACATATGGCCTGCAGTCGCGGAAGACACGGCATTATCAAGTATTACCGGCGTGACCAATAGCCTGCACAGACATTACATTTTGTGTCCCATTCTATGCCCCGGAAAAAGAAAGCACGGGTAGGCTGCGGCAACAGAAACGCAAAAGCACTTTGCGCAAACACAAAATATGCACCTCTGCCAAAACCGCACCGTCAACCCACAGGTTCCACGGGTGGAGCTTAATATGCCCCTGCAATGACACGGCAGCACAAATAGCTCCAAGAACAAGTCACTTGAAATATTAGGCATAGGCAAGCTAGCAATGGATTGGAAACTAATGTCAAACACCGACACCATTCCCCGAGAAGAGGAAACGCCACCTGTGGTGGAACTCACATCTGCAGAGAAGTTCCTAGCTGTGCCGCAGCCAAGAGGAGAATGACGCGGCCAACGGGCCTCCGCCCCTGGTGCCACCTGGTGCGCACCTGCGTAACTAACGTTACGTGGCAAGCTTATATTCACCGCATGGAAAGGTCGTTTCAGCTACGCTAAAACGCTGCATTTCAATGTTAAAACTACCATCTTGTGTTAATATAGGGTATTACCGTTGGCTAAATTTGCTTTGGATACCTTCTTAAAAGTCATTTTTACGTCATGTGTGCAAAATACAACAAAATATCGTTGAAATTTGTTCGAGTTATAGCGAATTTAGTGACGTCACTACACACGAGTTTTAACCAAAATCAGCTAAAATTTGCCAAGCCGTACAAATTCCACATTTGAAGCAAAATGCAATCGAAAACTCCAAAAGATATAAAATTGCAACAGCTAAAAACTGGCTATCTCGGATTTTTGAAGTTTTTAGTTCTTGACCCCCAAAAACTCAAAAACTTTTTTATGGAAAATTATCACAAAATCAAAATTTTATAAAATATTTATAAAAAACAGAATATATGTCAGAGAACCATAACTAGGCAACTATCATGCCAAATTTAAAATTGATATCTCCATTTTTGACTTACTTATTACATATAAAGAATGGGTAACTTATGACGTCATATTTTTTAATTGCGTTTTTTGGCTTTTGTTGACTAGACACAGACCAATAAATGCCACCACTGTATTTCTGAGACAAAACTGGTCTAGCAACATGGCTTTTTTGTTTAGATTTAACAATTTAACATTTTGACCTTTGGTGACCTGAACTTGACCTGAAATTGACATTTACTTCACGTAAAGAAGTCAGGTGGTAAAATGACTATCACTTTTTAATTATACGTGGAAAATAACTCATAAAACATGTGTTGCATGACTTTAGTAGACATTTTGAGCATAGTGACCTTTTGTGACCTGACCTTGACCTTTACCTTTGCCAACAATCTCACTTTAGCTCATGCGGGATATGTATCATACCTTTGGCAGCACTTTGGGTGAAAATTGTCGCAATCGAAGACTTTGGATGGCAAGTATGGCCCATAAACTCAAATACGACGATTTTGACCTTTGACCTGACCGTGACCTGACATTTTACCTCGCTTTGATATTTTTTGGCATGCTTTAGATTTGTCTCATTAAGAGCTTTCGATTGTCGCCTTGCGTGTCTCGCTGCGATCATCGGTTCGGAAGATAACCAGTGGGAAGGGGCGTTTAACGACCCCCCCAGTCAATGGAGTTCTGCTGAGACCCCAGTCAATGCCGGGTTAACACGCGGCCTGGAGGGCCTCTGATAATTACACGCCCTGGAGGGGGGGGGGGGCGGATCTCGCCCCCCCCCCTATGATCTCGAAAACCACGCAACGTAGCGACAAGCGGGAAACGACGCTAGATAGCTCGAGACAAGCCCTTTCGAAAGTATTTCGTTTTTTCAGGTCAATATTGAGGTCACCAGAGGTCATCAAGGGTCAGATTTTCAAGTTTTCAAGACTTCGGTTCGAACACTCCCAAATATCTCGGGAACTATGATAGTTAGCAGCAAACGGAAAAAAACAATCGAAAGTCATTGAAAAATGCAATCGACATAGGTGTCTTCAGATTTGAGATCAGGTCAATGGTTTAGGCTCCAGAGGTCATCGAATGTCAAAAAGGCGATTTTGTTTCCAAAACTGTTTTCCCCCAAAAACCTTTTACCTAATAAAGATAAAGCAATAATGTTTACGCCATCGCGTGTGTCTTATCAAGGCGCTTCGAATCATATTCATGGTGACCGGGTTAGGTCAATTGAGAAATTTGACCTCAGGTCAAGGTCAAGTGGTGACCCAAGTTGGTCATGTTGCATATTGGGAGACGTGTCTCGACGAGACAAACATATTGGTACCGTTTTCTCTTCTCTATCTTCATTATGTCTATAGTTATTGATAAAACCGTGTTGGCGGTCACAAAATTGACCTGACCTTAGGTCACCGATATTAGAAATCCGAGATAAACAAATTATTGGTATCTATGACCTTATGAAGTCCTGCAAGATTGAAACCGATCGGCGTAAAACTGTGGCTGTGGTACTACTGCAAACGTTTTGGAGTTGAGGTCATCACGTGACCTGGTCTGGTGACCTGACCTGAGATGACCTGAGGCCAAGAATTTTACATAATGTGGGAAGTTCATTTCTAAACAGGCATACAAAAAACGGCGGCGCTGTGCGCCGCCGTTTTTGCGCTATCCTCGAAAAACCGGAGGGGTGGGCGGATTTCGCCCCCCCTCCAGGGCGCGTGTTAAGGCAACCATATAGAACAGCTATCAAAGAGGGAGCAATCTCTCAAAAGTGGTGGTGCAGTTAACATTGTTGGCTCCCCTATCCTAAAATGTGGGGTCTTGGCCTCCCAGCCCTCGGCCCCCTATACGCCTATGAGTTAAGGTATTGCGGGATTATAAATTCATCGTTATTTTTCCAACTTGAAGGCATTCATCTCAAACCAATATCAGTGATCGAAGAGGGAGAAGTCTTTCAAAAGTGAGGGGGACATTTTTGTTTTTGCCCGGGTAGGGCAAAATCACTACGTGTTCAGGTAGGGGGGTACGACTCCTCCCCCTTAGCGGTTCGCCCCTAATTGAGCTAGAGCTTTCATTCGAAGACGAGCGTATTTATTATGACGAGAGGAATCCGCTGATACCCGATGTTAGGGTCTTTGGCCATTATATGACCACTGAGGTCATGTCAATGACCTGCAAGTCATCAAAATTGAAAATGCGTATACATTGAGATTTATCAAGCTAGAATCGTGAATGAGCATATCATAATGCTTAATAGGTGCCAAATTTGTAATCAGCGTCACAAAATGTCCTAAAAACTGCAAAATTCCAAAAAGGTAATGTCAGGTCATCTGAGGTCAGTGACCTTGGTTGACCTGTTGATGTGTATGACCCCAGTGGAACATATAATTATCTAAAGTGGATCCCAAATTATAAATCAGCGTCACAAATTGTCCTAGAAACCGCCAGAAGCCCAAAAACGTCATATGAGGTCATCGGAGGTCAATGACCTCAGTTGACCTTTGAAGAGGTCAATCGAGGTCACAATCTCAGTGGAAACCACAACTGTCACCTGGAAACACCTTTGCATATGTTCTTGAACAACACACACTCGGAAAATGCACAAGTTACAAGCATCAATCTGCGGAACGCCAGTAGCGTCTGACATGACCTTGAGAAACAGGTCATAGGTCACGGGTCATGTGGGTTAGAAATGCATATTTTTTAGATTCTGTGTCAAATGTTTCAAAAATAGGGTACTGAAAGTTTCATCGCAATCGGTTCGAAACTACGCGAGTTATTCCAGAAAAACTGAGGAGGAGTGGCATCCACCCCCCCTACCTGGGCAAGTGGTAAGACGTGGGGCTTACCCGCCAAGACAAGTGTTGAGAGTAGGAGTGACACACAACCTGCGTCCGCTCGCAACGGTGATGGGGATATGCGATATGTGATGTAATGTGGACAGGAGAGGTGCCAAGTTATAGGTGCTTTCATTATATACCTTTGCAACAATCCATTATTCAAAGTTGTGTTATTTTTCTGCCAGACAAAGAAAAAGAAAAAGAAATGAAAAAAACGAAGCTCGTCGTTTGAGAACAGCAGCTCTGAGGCTGAGCGCATGCGCGCATATTTGCGCGCATCTCGTTCAGGGGTTCTCAAACTTTGCCCCAAGTGGTGCCGGCAGATGGTTCTCGGCGCTGGCTGCCTGCAGTGCTCATCCGGCGCTGTGCACGTGCAGGTGGAACCCCGCGCAGTACCGCATTGACGAGAGGTGGATCAGCGCAATGCCGTGTAGTTACACCATAATTGGTAAGCTCAGCGCTGTGCGTGTTTATCAACAGTGTAAGGGCTCAGTATTGGGTGGTTCAACAGTGAACTGGATCAGCGTTGTGCACTTCAGGAGTGAACTGAATCAGCGTTGTGCACTTCAGCAGTGAACTGGATCAGCGTTGTGCACTTCAGCAGTGAACTGGATCAGCGTTGTGCACTTCAGCAGTGAACTGGATCAGCGTTGTGCACTTCAGCAGTGAACTGGATTGAAGCGGACTGCTTCAACGTTGAGTTTCATTGGTGCGACGTGCCTCGGTGAACTGGCTCAGTAATGCGAACACCAACACTTAACTTGCTCAGAGAAGTGTGCATCAGCAGTGGTGTAACAGTGGTGCTTTGTGCAATAGGTACACATCAACAGTGAAGTGCTTTATCACTGTGTGCATTCGCATCAGGTGTGAACCAAGTAAAGCGACCTGTTATCAGCTGGCGGACGTTGTGTGCGCCGACAGTGACTCGGCCAAACTCTGAGCAGAACGGCAATGGGCTAGCTCAGCGTCAGCACTGAGCACACCTGACATCCTCTTCGCGGGGTACCACCAGCAGCGCCGCCATCGTGGACCGAGCTTCGTCTGCTGGTCTTCGAGCCTCTAGCGGCAGCACCTCCAGCAGCGCCGCCATCGTGGACCGAGCTTCGTCTGCTGGTCTTCGAGCCTCGAGCGGCAGCATCTCCAGCAGCGCCGCCATCGTGGACTGAGCTTCGTCTGCTGGTCTTCGAGTCTTGAACGGCAGCATTTCCAGCAGTGCCGCCATCGTGGACCGAGCTTCATCTGCTGGTCTTCGAGCCTCGAGCGGCAGCATCTCCAGCAGCGCCGCCATCGTGGACCGAGCTTCGTCTGCTGGTGATCGAGCCTCGAGCGGCAGCATCTCCAGCAGCGCCGCCATCGTGGACCGAGCTTCGTCTGCTGGTGATCGAGCCTTGAGCGGCAGCATCTCCAGCAGCGCCGCCATCGTGGACCGAGCTTCGTCTGCTGGTGATCGAGCCTCGAGCGGCAGCATCTCCAGCAGCGCCGCCATCGTGGACCGAGCTTCGTCTGCTGGTGATCGAGCCTCGAGCGGCAGCATCTCCAGCAGCGCCGCCATCGTGGACTGAGCTTCGTCTGCTGGTGATCGAGCCTCGAGCGGCAGCATCTTCAGCAGCGCCGCCATCGTGGACCGAGCTTCGTCTGCTGGTGATCGAGCCTCGAGCAGCGACAGCCCACACCATGCCTGCAGCGCGACCAGACCGGCAGCGCGACCAATGGGGCTCGCAGTGCGACTTCCTGCTCTGTCTAATCGGCTACTCGGTCGGCGTGGGCAACATGTGGCGCTTCCCGTACATGTGCTACAAGTACGGCGGTGGCACGTTCCTGATCTCGTACGTGATCATGCTGCTGCTCATCGGCATCCCGATGTGCACGATGGAACTGGCGCTCGGCCAGTACGCCCGCCAGTCGCCCAACATGCTGTTCAAGCAGCTGGCACCGCTCTTCTCCGGCGTCGGATACGGCATCCTCATCATGAACGTTCTAGCCTGCTTCTCCTACAATATGGTGATCACATGGATCATATTCTTCATGGGCGCGTCCTTCACCAGCAGGCTAGCGTGGTCGCGATGTGACCACAGCTATAACACGGCTGATTGTTTCACCATAGCTGACGACAATCAATGTCAGACCAATAGTTTAGGAACAGAGATATTCTGGAACAATGCTTGCTACCCGCTCAATAAGTTTCGCCAGCAATGGAACTTGACCAGTAGTAACAACTCCTATTGCAACAACGAGCGAAGTGGTTTATCTGACCTGGGAGACAATCGTACACTGAGCAGTGAAGAATACTTCAGCAATTATGTGCTGGGAATGCAAAATTATTACATGAATGGCTTTAGCTTGAATTGCTTTAGGTGGGAGACTTCACTTTGTCTCTTGTGTTCTTGGCTCTTTGTGGTCGCTAGCATCCGACAAGGTATCAAAGCCTTCGGCAAAATATTGCATTTCACAGTGATCTTTCCGTATTGTATTATCCTTACCATGCTGCCGCTAACATTGAGATTGGATGGTGCCACAAAGGGTATCTTGTTCTTCCTGAAACCGGATCTGTCCGGTCTGAAGGACCCCGCCATTTGGTCCTCCGCCGCCGCCCAGATCTGCTACTCGCTCGGCTGTGGCCAGGGCGCCCTCACCTCGATGGCCAGCTTCAACCGGCGCAACAACAACTGCATGCGCGACGCCATCCTGGTGGCCGTCATCGACACGCTCACCTCCGTGCTGTTCGCGCTGATCGTCTTCTCCATGCTGGGCTTCATCGCGGAAAAGCAGTGCCGGGACATCACACAGGTCGTCACCTCGGACCTCAGCCTGGCGTTCGTCACCTACCCGGAGATCATGGCGCACATGCCGCTGCCGCCGCTCTTCAGCGCCCTATTCTTCATCATGATGATCACGCTCGGCATCGACACGCAGTTCATCGCCGTCGAGACGCTGGTGATCGCCGCCGTCGACGAGTGGCCGGCGCTGCGTCCGCGAAAGTCACACATCGTCGTGGGCCTGTGCGTGCTGTTCTTCGTCTCCAACCTGAACATGTGCATGGACGGCGGTGTGCTGGTGTTCGCGCTGGTCGACCACTACGCCTTCTCGTTCTCGCTATTCGTGATCATGCTGCTGCAGGCGGTGGCCGTCGGCTGGGTGTACGGCGCCGAGAGGCTGCTGGAGCACATGCGTCGCGACATGCACATCGCCATGCCGACCGTTCTCTACCACTACTGGCAGCTCTCCTGGAGGGTCGGCGTGCCGGCCGTCACCGTCCTGGGACTCGTCACTACGCTGTACTTCCACCAGCCAGCCTCGTACCGCGGCGAAAGGTTCCCGCGCTGGGCAGACACCGTCGGCCTGTGCATCATGATCGGGCCCACCGTGCTGGTGGCGTCCATAGCGCTGGCCGAGGCCGGCATGCGCCAGGGCATGCAACACCGCTGGCACGAGCTGCTCACACCCACCGCCGACTGGGGCGGCGGTGGACCGGACACTGCGAACGGCGGCCAGCGCAACGGCCGCGTTCTGATGAGGTCCAACGGCCGGCCGGTCAGCCCGCATTTCGAGCACATCGCGATGGAGCTACGCTGGCCCAGGGGTGTATCCACAGAGAACAATAGGTGGACTCGTTCACTTAGCGAGAACGGTGGGGTTATGGAAACGGATCTGCGGCCGGACAGCAGCGCTCCTCGGATAATTAGAGACACAAATGGTGGCATCAATAGTCCCGTATTTGAGTTAGGAGAATAAACAACTTGTCTCTGAGTTTAAACGGGTCTCTACTTAACGCTGGCCAGAGTAATGTGTTGACTGTTGTCGTTGTGTGCTACTATCAGTGGCATCTGCTTGTGTGGGCATATAAGTTTGATTATATTTATTGATGCCTCGATATGCTCATGGTTGACGTTAAATTGAAGTTGTGATACATTGAATGAATAGCAGTGTTCGGGCCAGGTACTAGGTAGGTACCTACTGACTACTGGAGTAGGTACTAGGCAGGTACCTACTGAAAATAACTAATGTATTATTGTTAACACCTTCAAGTTCTTGCGTGTCGACTGAGTGTGGTTAGATACTGAAGAGTGAATATTTGTTTGATATTCTGCGGAATACAGATTCGTACATAGGTTGGTTCATTATTATTTTTAACGATGTTGCATTCGTACTGCTTGTTTTAGCGCCGGCAGTTACTGGAACTGTCTTGAACTTGTCTTGTGTATGAGGGGACACCTAATATTGCACATCTAGCAAGTAGCAACCATGTCTGTCTAGTCTCTAATAAATCGGTACAAACACGGTCATACCCTTACTTTTAACCCGCGAGTTACTGGGGTATATTCCATAACGCGACTTACTGGGGGGGGGGGGGGCTATTCCCCCCCCCCCCCCCCCCTCAGATCTCCGGAATTACCGGACCGATTGTACCAAATCAAACGGCACTCGATAGCACTGGGAACTGTATCGAGGGAACATGATTTTGTTGACCTTGGAGTCACCGATGACGTCACAGGTCAGGTCAAGTACAAAATGTTTTACCGTGTCAAAAGGTCTCGATGGATGGAATTGTCGCGTAAAATTGCGATATTAAACGCATAGGCAGTCTATAAATCGGTATAATTCGTGTGTCTGACACATCTAAGTATAAGCTGTGTATGACCTTGGGTCAGGTCAGGCTCATCCGATGTCACGAGGTCAAACTGCAGATTACGGTCATTAGGCGTTGTAACACATGTTTATGTGTTTGTTTTTCGTCTAGAACGCGAAAATGACATTAGAACATTGTTTTTCTCATATAAATAGAAGTAAAAAGCAAAAACGGAAATGCATTTTTTATGCATAGTAAAGTTGTGAGAGGTGGTCGATTTTTGTCATTTAAAGGTCATAAGTCAGTCATTTTTGAAGATATCGACTTCAAATTTGGTACACATATTCACCGAACGCGTCTCAATCACATATATTCCGGTTTTTGGTTAAGTCTGATTTTTTTGTTGAAAATTTTGTAAGAACAACACACAAATATTTGGATTTCTCAAAATTTTGAACTTCAAAAACACTCAAGAATCCGAGATAGCAGTTTGATAGCGAGGTTTATTGTGAGTAATTTGATTGAAGACATTTTAGTTTATCTCAAACATTGTACATTTGACAGCGTTTTCCGAAAACCATTATTTTTCAACAAACACCGAAGAACATGACGTCACTCTGACGTCACTCCCGGTTGACCTATCAAACCCTCATCTTTTTCTTTTGGCCAATATGTGTAAACTTGATGTGAGAGAAGGTAATGCAAGTTTGATGATGATACCGGTGTTGGTTTAGGAGTTATTTCAAAATAGCGAGAGGGGGGAGGAGGAGGTGCAAAAAATAGCCCCCAGGAAGCGTTTCAAACGTCTGTTGTAAAAAGGTGTTTTTGTTGTTAAAACGACTTGTAATGACATCTAGTCTTGAACTGACATGTTAAGGCACTTTTGATTGGTTAGATACCCTGACGCAGCCGACGTCCAAACAGTAATTTGCGGTAGCTCGAACGTGGTTCCGTTTAGCTTATTTAGGCGGCAACAACGACACAACAGGCCACAACAGCTATCAACGATGATAATTGTTTGGGGTCGTTTGAGAGAAAACGTAACAAGATCACCAGGCCACGACTTGAAAATTAGGGGGGGGGGACGGGATCGAAGGAAGTCGAGTGGTCTCTGTCAACGAAAAGTTGTTGACCGTTTTTTTTTTTGGGGGGGGGGGATAGAGTTTTATCTAAAATTTGTGGAGCGAGCGATGGGGGTGGAGGTAGAGCGCCATGAGCGGGGGAGCGTGTTCGATACCAAAAGTTGTTGAGTGGGAGAGGGGGGGGGGGGGGGGGGGGGGGGGGTAGAAAGTCAGCGAAAACTTGTTGAACAGGGGAAAGGTTAAAAATAAAGAGCACAGCTGAACACTGCTTTCTAGATGTTTGTCAGGGAAAATGTGGGGATATCTCCCCCCCTGGCTCAAGCATGGGGGGACACGTCCGCCCGTGTCGTAGCCCCTGAAGATAGCAACAACTTTAACCCTCGCCCTACGGGGGGGGGGGGCTGACAGGCCCTTCAGAGATTTTCTTGAATAACTTTTTACACATACGGCGCATCTTGGTAAAATTTCCGGTAGCTGAGTTTACAACAATTATACGCAGGCTGTACACATTTAATTGAAATTACTTAAGTAGTTTGGGAGATAATCATGTTTTGATGATGTCATGTTGGGGAAAAACGATAAATATTTGAAAAATGGAAGAAAACAGATTTTTAAAGGAAATTGAAAACGCAATTAATCAAAGATACAAAATGACATTCTTTTAAAAATTTCAGTCTCGTATTTGCAAAATGTTGGGTTTTTGACCCCAAAAAAAAAGTTTTTTTTTTAAATCCCACAAAATCAGAATTTTCAAAGATGTTAAAAACCGGGATATATGTAAGAGAACTGAGTATGGACAATGCCCATTCCAAATTTCAAAGCAATATCTTCATTTTTGACTGAGGGATGGCTCCCTAAGTGTAAGTAAATCATGACGTCATTTTTTCTTATAACTTTTTTGGACTTTTTTGACAAGATGCGAACAAATAATTATCTTTTCTGTATTTCTGAGCCAAACTGGTCTAGGAACATGCCCTTTTATTTACATTTATCAATTTCTAATTTTGAGGTTTTCTGAAGAGCAAAATCGCTGTTCTGGACGTGGTAAATCATTGGTCATTCATTTGACCTGGAAGGTCATCTGTTGACCTGAAACCTAAAAATCGCATATTCTTAGATTTTTCTCATGGCAGGCAACATGCTGGTTCTTACTGCATTGCTCTAAGTTGCTTGGTTTGGAAGTTAACAGGGGGGCCCGTCAGGCCCCCCGTAGGGCGAAGGTGAAAAAACTCCCGAAGGGCGAGGGATAATGCGTAACAGGCGAAATCGATGTCCGAGAGCCATTCTTTTATAAACGTATTTCAAGTTACAGCTGCGACCAAAATGAGATTGCTTGTGGTCGTTGGTAGTGCCTACAGGCGATGCATCAGTATGTGGGCCGCGATCCTGCCAAGGCTTTGCGGCGCATAAAGCCGGCGACTGTAAAGTCTACTCGTAAACAATTAACAAGACATGCAGAATCGGATGTTCCGGATCAGGGTTGAGGGTCCACCCAGCAAGCCCTGCTTAGCAAAGAGCTCTGATCCCAGAAACACTTCAGATAAATGGTTCAGACCAACTAATAAAAAAGGGAACATATATCCCGACCAAAACCCCATTCCAAACCATAATATATAAACCTTCGCCCTGGTGTGTTTGGGGAGTCATTTGCTCTCCCTCCCTGAGGTCTTTCGGGAATCTTTCGGGAATAGCGAAAAATGGCGGGGCGCAGCGCTGCCAAACTTGGCAGTACACAGCTGTTTGGGCATCAATTACTCACATTGTAGATAATTTTGACTCCATGTCATTTCAGGTCAAGTCACCAAGTTATGTGAAGTGACCTCATCACCAAAAATGTTTGTGGTCATGCCAAAGCAAGTGTTTTTTTAATTTTTTTTTGTGAAACTTACAGGATTTCATAAGGTAATAAATACCTACCATTTGTTTGTCTCGGATTTTTGTTTATCGATTACCTAAGGTCAGGTCGATTTCGTGACCTCCCCATTAGGTAAATGGGAAAATATGCAAAGGCTTCCTTTTCAAAGAATGTGTATTAGATCAGGTCAATTATTTCAGAATCAACCGCAAACCAATTAGGTGCATATTGTATTTGAGCCAGTATCCTGTAAGATTCTGTAAGATGCTATACCGTCGCGCCCAGACACAGTCATGTCCAATGATCAATGCCTCACCGCTTTTGCCGATTCTAACATAGAATGTGTAAATAAATTACACCAGTAACGCATAACTATTCATCCGCCGTCAATACTATTCATTCATCCGTCCAATTCATCGCTCAAACTTGATGTGGTCGGAGGCCCGGTGGAACGGCATTTTAACCTAAAAAGCGACAATTGTTACTTGTTTAGGTGGTTAACGCGCGCCCTGGAGGGCCTCTGATAATTACACGCCTTGGAGGGAGGGCGGATTTCGCTCCCCCCCCCCCCCCCCCTTCCCCCCTATGATCTCGAAAACCACGCAACGTTGCGACAAGCAGAAAACTACGTTAGATAGCTCGAGACAAGCTCTTTCGAAAGTATTTCGTTAATTTTTTTTTTCAGGTCAATATTGAGGTCACCAGAGGTCATGAAGGGTCAGATTTTCAAGTTTTCAAGACTTCGGTTCGAACACTCCCAAATATCTCGGGAACTATGATAGTTAGCAGCAAACGGAAAAAAAGCAATCGAAAGTCATTGAAAATTGCATTCGACATAGGTGTCCTCAGATTTGAGCTCAGGTCAATAGTTTAGGCTCCAGAGGTCATCGAATGTCAAAAAGGTGATTTTGTTTTCAAAACTGTTTTCCCCAAATAACCTTTTACCTAATAAAGATAAAGCAATAATGTTTACGCCATCGCGTGTGTCTTGTCAAGGCACTTCGAATCATATTCATGGTGACTGGGTTAGGTCAACTGAGAAATTTGACCTCAGGTCAAGGTCAAGTGGTAACCCAAGTTGGTCATGTTGCATATTGGGCGACGTGTCTCGACGAGACAAACATATTGGTACCGTTTTCTCTTCTCTATCTTCATTATGTCGATAGATATTGATAAAACCGTGTTGGCGGTCACAAAATTGACCTGACCTTAGGTCACCGATATTAGAAATCCGAAATTAACAAATTGTTGGTATCTATGACCTTATGAAGTCCTGCAAGATTGGAACCGCTCGGCGTAAAACTGTGGCTGTGGTACTACTGCAAACGTTTTGGAGTTGAGGTCATCACGTGACCTGGTCTGGTGACCTGACCTGAGATGACCTGAGGCCAAGAATTTTGCATAATGCGGGAAGCTCATTTATAAACAGGGATACAAAAAACGGCGGCGCTGCGCGCCGCCGTTTTTGCGCTATCTTCGAAAAACCGGAGGGGTGGGCAAATTTCGCCCCCCTCCAGGGCGCGTGTTAAAACATCATTCATCGCTTTAAAGGCTGTGTCAAAACATAGCGGTTCCAAAACCAATTAGATCTCGACACCTTTTGTATTGAAGGCCTTAACCATATTTGTAACATGGGGGGGGATTCCGCCCCCCCTCCTCATGTTTTTCTCAGATATCTCCAGAACGGCTGGGAGCAGGCCCATTACATTTTGGGACTTTTCCTAGAATTGAATTCCGCATTTGGATTCAAAATTTAGAGTTTTTAACCTGAACAGAGCCGGTTCCAGGGCACGGTTTTGGGAGGGTTCGACGGCGACATTTGGCGATAATACGGAAATGCGATATTCACGGTTTCTTCCCAACTGCCTCAAGTATGAAAGAGTTACATAGGGAGTTTTATTCCGCATTTACTTCACCCCCATATTGAGTGACCTGCACACGCCTATGATTTTTTAATTTTCCAAAGTCATCGCCATATGTCAATCTCCAATTCAATCTCTATCGATTCCCATTAGTTGTGTTAAAATCGGTTGATAAACATGACTCCTGTGTTGGATCACATATACCACTAACATCTGTAGTTTTTGCCCCCCTGTTGCCCCCTATCACAAATTTCGATTTTTTTTCTTTTTTAGAGATGTAAATCATGTTGAGGGGAGCCAAACGCTGTTTCATTTTTGAAAATCGGACTGGTAGATCTCGAGATCTACGGGGGTGGGGGTGGGGGGGGGGGGGGCGGAATCCGCCCCCCCCTGTTACAAATAGGGGTAGCCAGGAACCTGTTACAAATACGGTTAACCTATAATGATATATGCACATATGAGGCCAGGAGAGAGAATAAAGTCATTTTTGCAGAGGCGCGCTCAGGAATGGAAGAAAGGGGGTCATATTATTGCAAGGAAACTGAGATGCATGGGCCTACAATGACATCACATACTGCAGTTTTCGGAAGAAACACGCACCACAGGGTACTCTACGAACGATTATAAGATAATAGGCGAGTCCAGGTAGGGTAAAAAGGGGTAAGCAATGTGAATTAAAGTTGTAAGTAAAATAGTCACTGTTGACTAGGTAGTATCATAATAGCGGATAATATACTTATCGAAGGGTCTTGCACCTCCCCAGTTTGGATCCTGGATGCGCCTATGATGAAGGTCAATATGCAAAAAGGAACTATCTACGATCAGTAACATATTTATAGTGCTGGGTAGCAACATGTCTGCGGTTAATATTTTGTTCCTATTTGACCTCCCTTTTTTACTAACGTGGCAACGCCCATGGCAAAACATATGATGTATAGCTGTTTTGTCTAATGTCACAATAACATACCATTTCATTTATCAATAAAACAACACCAAAAAATAGTTTTATTCCGAATTTACTTCCCCCTATATTGAGTGACCTGCACACGCCTCTGATTTTTGAATTTTAAAAAGTCATCGACATATCTCAATTTCCAATTTGTCAGATATATGGGAATTTCTGGAGCGATGTCCTAAAACAGTAGAAAAAACTGGAAAATTTGACCTTTGATGGCCTCTGGTGACCTCAATTTTGACCTGACCTAAAAGAACACGGAAATACTTTCGATAGAACTTGTATCAAGCTATCAAATGACCTTTTCGGTTTCTCGCTACGTAGCGTAGTTTTCGAGATCTCAGGGGGGGGGGGAAATCAACCCCCTGCAGTTCGTGTTCGGCGCAAAGCCCCTGCAGTGCGCGGTTTAAATTTCCATCGATTCCCATTGGTTGTGTTAAAATCGATTGATAATGATAAACATGACCGCTGTGTTGGATCACATATACCACTAAAATTTGTAGGTTTTGCCCCCCCCCCCTGTTGCACCCCTATCAAACACATTTTTATTTTTATTTTTTAGAAATGTAGATCGTGCTGAGGGGAACCAAACGCCGTTTCATTTTCGAAAATCGGACGGGTAGATCTCGAGATCTCCGGGGGGCTGAATCTGCCCCCTGTTACAAATAGGGGCAGCCAGGAGCCTGTTACAAATAGGGTTAACGAGGCCTCACCGGTGCAGCGTCCGATCAGTTCGAGACTGTGCAAGGGGGGGGGGGGGGGGTAACCCTCCCCATTCCCTAGCGTTTCGCCCCTAATTGGGCTAGAGCTTCGACAAATCATTAACTTTTCTGTATTTCTGAATCAAAACTAGTCTAGAAAAATGCCTTTTTATTTACATTTATCAATTTCTAATTTTGAGGTTTTCTGAAGAGCAAAATCTCTGTTCTGGACGTGGTAAATCCGAGGTCATTCACTTGACCTGGAAGGTCACCCATTGACCTGAACTGTTACTGTTACTGTTACTGTTAGATTCCTCTCATGACAGGCAATATGCTGGTTCTTACCGCATTGCTCTAAGTTGCTTGGTTTGGAAGTTAATAGGGGGCCTGTCAGCCCCCCGTAGGGCGAAGGTGAAAAGAGCTCCCGTAGGACGAAGGTGAAAAGAGCTCCCGTAGGGCGAAGGTGAAAAGAGCTCCCGTAGGGCGAAGGTGAAAAGAGCTCCCGTAGGGCGAAGGTTAACGTGTCCGATTTCTTAAACCCACATCCCATAATCGTAAATATTGCTCCTAAAATCCGTTGTCGGGGCATCCGGTGACTGTTTTGTCCTGCCTTTTCCTCATGCAATACAGTGTAACACCAATCGGATCTTCTTTTTTTTTGGGGGGGGGGGGGATCCAGTGGCGTATTTCACAATAGTTGTTGAGATGGGGAGGTGGGGGGGGGGGGGGGGGGTGTAAGCAAGCCCTTAGCGAAAACTTGTAGACCGAGGGAGGGAGGGGGATAGGGCGCGCCGTCAGCCACTGAACGTCAGGCCGTTTTAGCGGGGGATCATAGTTGCAGTGCCTTTGGGGGGCCATGATCCCTTTGGCCTCCCTGGATCCACCCCTGTGTAACACTGGGGTATGGAATGATACCGACCATGTGTTTGGAGCTGCTGATCCTTGCTTCCGGTGTCAGTTGACCTTGAGTACCGCCATTTGCATCTCCGAATGTCCCTACATCACCACATCAGTAGAGCTGCCACTTTTGTATTCCACTGTGGAATACAAAAGTGGCAACAATTTCCACAGACCCGCTCAACGTGGGAGCGTGGGCTGATGACAAGTTACAGGGACCAGGGCTTTTGTGCGCTTCTCTTCTTGATATAAGCATGGTTTGTATTGTTACAGAGCTCGCAGTGTTTCCATCTTCACCAAAAAATAAGCTCTCTGACCAGCGCCAGAGAGCTTATTACAGCTATATACAGAGAGCCAGAGAATACCAATCCAGCGAGTATGTCAGCCTTTTTCCAGTGCCAGTACCGATGTCTACCGGTCGGATACCCGCGCCACTGTTGACGCACTGGTGGCCACTACACTGGTGGGCACTGACACACTGGTGGCCACTACTGCGCAGCCGGGGTGCGGCCAGCTCGCGCCGCGACCCATCTGGGTGCCGCTGCATGTCATCTGCATACATTATGAGTTGTGACTGGCAATGCAGCGTCGTGACGGCGTTGCAGAAGGGCTAATCTGCACACTAGCGGTTTGAGAACCGCTGGCTTCCAGCACACGTCTCACCACCGCGGTGCACAGTGGGTTAGATGGGCTCCAAAACCGGCCATCGGAAGAACAAGCTAAAATTATGGGGATTTTGACCTGAAATCGATGCCTGGCCATGTAGGGAATGTACATAATGATAAAATATCACCCCCTCTTTTCACCCCCCCCCCATACACCCCTCTCTATCCCCCCCCTCAAGTACATACTGTTAAAAATCCGCAACTGAATGAATTTGTATTTTAATTCAACCACCAAATCTACATTGCCAATCACCATGTCAGGGAAGAAAATATGTCTGTATTTACACTTAGGGAGTTGAGGCACTCCTAGAGGTGGAGGGGAAGGCCAAAGTGTCTCCATTTGCCACCAGGAAATGCACCCTGTTACCTCTGGAACAGAAAGGGGTACCAAGCTGAAACTCTACATTTTCTGATACAGATGTGCACATGATTGTAATGCTGTGCATGTTCGGATCATCCTATGACAATGACCTAGTCGTTTGCTGAAAAGCAAAAAAAAGAGCAATATGATATACTAGCCGTTTTCACGAATGATTATTGCGCTGAAAAAGAGAAATGTTTCCAAGAAGTTTTGGTATAGAAGTCTTAGTATATTATACATTCTAAGAAATAAATTACTGATTTAGGCGATATTATCATTATTAAATAGTTATGGAAACGTGTATTGAGCTCATGACAAGTTTATGATACAAAATTGGCCGTTTTTAACCCTCGCGCTACGAGGGGGGGGGGGGGGGGCTGACAGGCCCCCCTCCTGAGGTTTTTCTTGAATACATTTTTACACATGCAGTATATCTTGCTGACATTTTTCGTAGCTGAGTTTACAACAATTATACGTACGCTGTAAAAAAATTAATGGAGATTGGTTGAGCAATTTGGGAGATAATCATGTCATGATGTTGTTGTACGCATCATAAAGACATAAAGACATAAAAGAAAAGTGCAACAAAGAGCCTCTTGGGCCCATCCGAGGTTGCACCCCCCCCCCCCACCTCCACCCCCACCCCCCACCCCCCCCCCCCCACCCCTCCACCAGTCTCGCCCCTTCAAATCACCTTACTCTACCTGCATAAAAGAAGGCTAATCCCACGAGTATTTATGAACTAATCCCTTCTCTGTAAAGTATTTATCTAATCTAATTTTGAAGGAAGCAAGTGTCACTGCATCAGCGACATCCCCTGGTAGCATATTCCAATGTCCTACAACCCTTCTACTGAAAAATGACTGTCGTAGCCTAGTCCTACTTTGTTTCATAATGAGTTTATGCTGATGACCTCTACCACGATTTTCCCTATTGAACTCAAACATACCCTTTAAATATCCAGAATGCTGACTATTTACAAATTTGAAGACTTCAATTAGATCTCCTCTTAGCCTTCTATAACTAAGTGAAAACATACCCAATTTCTTTAATCTATCTTCATAAGGTAAACTACCAAGACAATTAACCATTTTTGTTGCCCTTTTTTGAACTCTTTCTAACAACCAGCAATCTTTCTCATATGTTGGAGACCAGGCTTGTACACAATACTCCAAATGTGGTCTAACGTATGCACAATACAGTTTTGTTATTACCTTTTCACTCTTGTAGGAAACATTTCTGTTAATGACCCCTAGCATTCTAAGTGCCTTTTTCCTAGCTTCTACAACCTGGTCTGACGCTGATAGTCTATTGTTTACCACGACACCTAAATCTCTTTCCTTTTCAATCTGCTCCATTTTCTGCCCACCCATTTCATACCTATGTTTACTGCTAACCCGTCCAGCGTGCATAATCTTACATTTACTCAAATTGAATTTCATCTGCCATGCTTCAGACCACTCAACTAGCTTGTCCAGATCTGATTGAAAAACATCCTGATCATGTTTTCCTCTAATAATCCTGACAAATTTTAGATCGTCTGCAAATTTCAAGACTTTGCTGTCTATACTGTTCTCAATTGCATTCACAAATATTATAAAAAGCAATGGGTCCAGGACTGAGCCCTGTGGAACCCCACTGAGAACCTCCTTCCATTGTGATTGGCACCCATTCAATATAACCCTTTGCTGGCGTCCTGAAAGCCACGTTTCTATCCAATCCAGAATCTTGCCCCTGATCCCATGAATTTTAGGTTGCAACCCCAGTCTTGTATGGGGGACTTTGTCAAATGATTTACTGAAATCAAGAAAAGCTACATCTAGCTGTTTACCCTGATCAAAGCTATCTGTTGCAACATCCAAAAACTCCAGAAGATTAGTTAAACAAGAACGGCCCTTCCTAAAGCCATGCTGTGTATCCTTGATGAGTTCATTTTGCTCCAAGAATTCAACAATCTTATCTTTGATGATTGATTCAAGCACCTTGCAGACTAATGAGGTCAGACTAACCGGTCTATAGTTTTCCTCTTTACTTCTATCTCCCTTTTTATGAATAGGAACAACATTTGCTCTTTTCCAATCAAGTGGAATTTTACTATCTGTGAGTGATTTAGAAAATATTATGGCTAATGGAACCGACAACTCCCTTTCAGATTCTCTTAAAAGTCTAGCATGGATTTCATCAGGTCCTTCTGCCTTGTTAGGCCTTACTTTCTTTAGATATTCTAGAACAAGTTCACTACTTATGCCACCTAGCTCTCCTATAGTCTCCTCTGTCTCTAGCTCAGGCTGAAGTGCTGCAATACTACTCTGGTCCTCGATAGTAAAGACAGATTGAAACTGATCATTAAGCACTTCAACCATTTCACTGTCCTTGCTAACTAACACATCATCTACCTTAAATGGACCTATATTTTTGGAAACTGTACTGAACTTATAAAAACTGAAGAACTTCTTACTATCTGCATTACAATGTCTAGCTAAATCAAGTTCCTTTGCCCTTTTAGCTGCTCTGACCTTTTTCTTAACTGAATTTCTTGCATTCTGGTAGGCCTTCTGATTTATATCTAGTGAAGATCCCTTCAAAATGCCAAATGCACTTCTTTTAGCTTGTATAGCACTCCTTACTTCTGGGGTAAGCCAAACTGGTTTGCCCTTGGTTCTGTTACGTTTGTGCCTGAGGGGTATATGCCGATTCTGAATTTGGCTTAATCTAGCTTTGAAAACATTCCAGGCCTCACATGCATCTAAACCTGCCAACTCAACGTTCCATTTTATCTGTGCCAGGTCATTTCTAATACCATCAAAATCAGCCCGGCTGAAGTTTGGAACCATAATAAGGTTATCTTTGGGCCTCATTTCTGATGAGATATTGAATTTAACCATATTGTGATCACTGGTTCCTAGACCTGCACAAATACTTATGTCACTAACTAGATCACTGTTGTCTGAGAATACAAGGTCTAGAATGGAGCAATGTCTGGTTGGCTCTGTTACAAACTGATGCATGAAAAGCTCCTCTTCAAAGATTTGCCTATACCACCTACACTCATTTGTTTCCTCTGCTATACTTTCGTATCCTCTTAAGTTAAAATCTCCCATAATAAGACACTGAGCCCGAAAGTTCCTACGTATTTCCTCACAAATATCTTGGTCTGTTTCAGCTTGGGAGTTCCTTGGAAGATTCCCTGGTCTGTAAAATGCACCTATCCTCAACCTTCCTCTGTTTCCTGTACCAATTTTAATGTCAAGCCAGATTGATTCTACTTCTTTTACTTTACTAGAATCATCAACTCTAGTAGTGCAGTACAAGCTATTTACATATACAAACACTCCGCCCCCCTGCCGTGATTCTCTGCAGTATGAGAACATGTTATACCCTTGTAACTCGAAATCCTGTAGCCTATCCCTATTATACCTCTCACTAACCCATGTCTCGGTTACACAAATGATATCAGGCTTTTCAAGGGCAACATAACACTCAAACTCATCAAATTTAGACCTAATACTTTGGGCATTCTGCAACACACATGTGATCTTATACTTTGAGCTGACTCTACTAATTCTGAGGGAATTATGATCTACTGTCCTATTCTGACATGAACTTCTACCAATGCTTACTTCCTGATGCCCTAGTACTAGCGTCCCTGAACCCCCCCCCCCCCCTCCTACCTAGTTTCCCTGAATGACACTTCTGTAGGCATCTCCCAAAGCCCTTGCCCCCTCATCCGATAAGTGAAGCCCATCCTTCATATAGTACCTACGCCACTCATAGAACTGATCCCATAAGTCTACATAACTAAGCCCCATAGCTGAACATAAGTTCTGTACTGAGCTGTTCACAGACAGAGCTCTTGAGTACCACTCCTCACTGGCTCCACAGCGAGGGAGGATGCCAGTCACAATGACTGGTTTCCTGGACTCCTTCAACCTCTGCAGCAGGCTCCGGTACTCCGCTACTATTCTCACACTCTGCCTAGGTCCTATGTCGTTCACCCCCACCTGTAGTATAACTGTCTCCGGGCTACTTCTACCAAGTTCTGCCTCAATGACAGGGCCCATATCAACTACTCTTGCCCCTGGTTTGACTGTTCCTCTTCCCACAGAATGTTCGCCTTAAGGGCCTTACCCTTGAGTCCCCAACCACTAAATGCTGAATCTCTTCCCTGTCACTTTCAGCTGCTGACTCTAACGCACTGAACCTATTTGCTATTGTAACCTGCGGATGTTCTCTGGGGCTGTACTGCCTGACTCTACCCTGAACTTTTGTCCATCCCTCCTGATCCCCTTCCCTCTTCCTCCTCCAGATTCTGCTACCACCCTCCATTACCCAGCACCCCTCCTCATCCTTACTGTCTGTGGCCCTAGCATTACTTTCCACAATGATGAGTCTCCAGAAACGTGACCCTCCAACACACTTCCAAACCCCAGCCGCACTATCCACCTTTGCCTTATCCTCCTCCCTTATGCCCCTATCAGAACTACCACTGGTCCCTGATCCTGTAGGCTCCTTTTCTGACCCCCTAACCACGATCTGCACATACGTTCCTTGGTCAGGAGCTACACCCTCCTGCGGCTCATCTCTACACCTACACTTACTTAACTGCGCCTCAAGCTCTGCTACCCTAGCCTGGAGGGCCTCTAGCTCTGCTACCTTCGCCTGCATCCTAGTCATGCTCATTTGAATACACTAGTAACTTAGGTATATAACTTAGGTACTATGCACTTTTCAATACTTTACTAACTTAAATAACTTTTTTTGTTTTTTTGTTTGTTTTTTCTTCTTCTAAACCTTAACTAGATCTAATAGATTAGATAGATTAAATCTCAGCAACTTTTACTAAGGAAAGTTGGTTTCAAATCAGCTATCAATGCATAAGCAAGCAAAATCCGACGAGTTTTCAGAATTGTGAGACTTTTGGGGATTTGCCCCCCCCACCCAAACCACCGTTCTGGATCCACCAATGCATCCAAATTCAAAACGCCCCCCTCCCAGCACTGCGCGGGTTAGACGTTAGGCTTGGATCCATGTAAAATAAAACGCGCGTGTATCGGCGTTGTCAGTGCCAGGAGGAACCCAAATACAGTTCAGCAAACTTGCCTGACCATTTATGTTACTGGACTAGAGACTAACACGAGAGTATTTTGTTTTGTTCCCTCGCGTATTTCGCAAAATTCGTAAAATACCGCCAATATCGTCCCCAACGTTAAGTACCCGCTTTCACATCAAGCACCGCTCACTAAATGGCTAAACGTTTTAGCAATGACAAGGGCAAACTGTCAATACCTCTTGCCATTTTCACACATACTCAGGGTTGTAGGATGCTATTCAGTTGAGGGGGCTTCAGCCCCCCCCCCCCTCCCCCAACTTGGTTTCAGCCCCCAACTTGGACGAGGAAGTGGGTCAAATCCGGGGAGAAATATGTGTTTTCGTGGATTTTGATGGTACTTTAAAGGGAATAGGTCACCTTGAAAAAGTCTTGAAATTGAGCTATACGGGGTATTTTGAGCAGCAAAAACCAATATGATATTTTATTTATATATTATATATTATTATATTATATTAACAGTCTTCTAAAAGGGGCCCACTAGTCCTGTGTCGAAATTACTTAGCGTAGCGAGGTAATTCTTTCACCACAACCAATGTTTCGATCTGCTCTACAATTCTGAACAGTTCAAAACCCCATGTTAAATGTGAACTATTCCCTTTAAGCGATTTTTTTCCAAGCTGAGCCCCCCCCCCCAACTTTTCTGGAGAAGCTACACCCCTGCACATAGTACATACTCCTATTCCGAACTCCAGACGAACAAGTTAACATTTAATTCCAACTGGCCATTTGTGCGTTCAAGATGGAGAGGGGAGAATGAGTTGCTTTTTTTGTTGAGCAATAAGTTTCATGAATAGAGGTAATTCGTCACGATTCGTCACAAATAGTCCAACTGAAGATAATTATAATATAAACATTTCAAGTATCGATATCTCTAATTCTGCACCTTCAAATCGTTCTCCAAACTTGTACGGACAGTCCGTACAAGTTTTTGGAGGTTCGCCAACTTGTACGGACACTGTCCGTACTGTCCGTAGTGGTGGCGACGCCCATGTACAAACGTAACAATAGCAATAACAACCTGGAGAGAATACCGTTGCGAATAAGCACCCACTGCACAGAACAGAGCAGAACGACACCGTGGCGGTCGACAGTACTTTCAGGGCCGTTTCCTGAAACTTTGCGCACTTCTGAATGACTTGGAATCGCAGCAAGTCACCTTTCCCAATTCCGGCACGGGAGTCGCCAACGACCAGGTCCTGTGGCAGCTTTACCTTAGACACGCCGTCTCGTATCCCTCGGAATTCCGCCTGCAGATCTGTGTCGGATCCGCATTCAGCCCGTTCTGGGCGATCCCGGGGCTCGCTGAGCTCAGCCTTGTCTGGGAGAGCAGATGGAGCCACGTGCCGACGACCGGCGTTGGGCTCATCAAGACGTTGGGCTCTTCGTTGGGCTCTTCGTTGATGACGTTCACTGACGCTTCGATGGCAACGACTTTATCTATTAACGTAGATATCACGTTTTGCAAGTCCTCCATGGCGGGACACGGAGTCCCAAACCGCCTCTGATACCGGCGGCCGGGGAGATCCGAGCTCTGCGGAGAGCAAGCACGATACCGGCGGCCGGGAGATCCGAGCTCTGAGGAGAGCGAGCACGATACCGGCGACCGGGGAGATCCGAGCTCTGCGGAGAGTAAACACGATACCGGCGGCCGGGAGATCCGAGCTCTGAGGAGAGCGAGCACGATACCAGCGACCGGGGAGATCCGAGCTCTGCGGAGAGCGAGCACGATACCGGCGACCGGGAAGATCCGAGCTCTGCGGAGAACGAGCACGATACCGGCGGCCGGAAAGATCCGAGCTCTGCGGAGAGCAAGCACGATACCGGCGAACGGGGAGATCCGAGCTCTGCCGAGAGCGAGCACGATACCGGCGGCCGGGGAGATCCGAGCTCTGCGGAGAGCGAGCACGATACCGGCGGCCGGAAAGATCCGAGCTCTGCGGAGAGCAAGCGCGATACCGGCGACCGGGGAGATCCGAGCTCTGCCGAGAGCGAGCACGATACCGGCGGCCGGGGAGATCCGAGCTCTGCGGAGAGCGAGCACGCACTGCTGGTGCGTGTCAGGTGACACGACACCAGCACACTCTAGCGGCGGGTTCTGTAACTTCGGGTGTCTGCGGCATTATTTTTCCCAAATAAACTATGCTACCATTGACTGTGCCTCACTTATTAAAGGTTGTTTGAAAGTTGGAGATATAAATCATGCTGAGAGTCATGGTGACACATTTTACGTTTTGTGTTCGTGTTCGTGACAGTCGTGACACTTTTTGCACCTCTGGCTGCGTGATGCGCGTGAAATTTACCCTCGCACCCATGAACATGTGTCAACACTGGTCACTGGAGTTTTTCGACAGTAATGTGACGGTGTTAGAAACGGACAGTACAAGAAATATAATCGTGTAACACAGTTTTGCTTGTCGTAGCTTACTTTTGCGTGTAGAGCATACTCTTGTGTATAGATCGAACCAATAAGCGCAGCGAGACGCGCGAGAAGGCATTCCAAAGCTCTCAATTACGCATGTAAATTATGCTCGATTTTTTTTTATTGAGGTCAAATATCAGGTGACGGTTAGGTTAAAGGTCAAAATCGAGATATTTGAGTGCATGGGCCATACTTTCCATCAAAAGTCTTCGATTGCGACCATTATCACTGAAAGTGTTCTTAACCCGTGCCGAGCAGGGGGGGGGGGGGGGGGCGTTTAGACGCCCCCTAAGGTTTTTCAAGGATAGCGAAAAAACGGCGGCGTGCAACGCCGCCGTTTTTGGCACAGCTATTTGGCCATCAATTGTGCATATTATGTAAAAAAACATACCTCGGGTCATCTCAGGTCAGGTCACCAGACCAGGTCACGTGACCCCACCTCCAAAAATGTTTCCGGTCGCACCACAGCCACAGTTTTGGCCGATAGATGTCGAACTTACAGGATTTCATAAGAACAATAGTAGCTACAAAACGTTTATCTCGGATTTGTTCTTATATCGGTGACCTAAGGTCGGGTCAATTTCGTGACCTCCCCATTATAAGTCAATGGGGAAATAAACAAATGCTTTCTATTCTGATTATAGAATTATGTCTGCCCAATTCCTTCTGGATCATGTTATCAAAGGATATTATTGTAGTCCCAGGTGCATATTTTATTCGGTGACCCCTACAGGGTCAGATGAGGTCACCCGAGGTCACCAATACTTTTTTTTACCAATAACTGTCGACACAATACAGATAGAAGTGAAACTTGCACCAATGCGTTTGTCACGTCTAGGTACGTCTCTCAATTTGCAACATTACCTGATTGGGCCACCACTTGACCTTGACCTGATGTCAAATTCTGAAGTTGACTAAACCTAGTCATCATGCATATGATACGAAGCACCGTGATGACACAAACACGATGGCTGCAAAATGAATGCCATATCTTTGTTAGGTAAAACGATATATATTAAATCTGTTTTGTTAAAAATAGCCTATTTGACATTTGATGAGCTCTGGAGCCTAAATTATTTACCTGAGCTCAAATTTGAGGACATTTGGTGAATTGCATTTTTGCAAGAGCTTTCCATTAATTTGCTCCGTTTGTTCATACCTAGCATAGTTCCTGTGCTATTCGGGAATTTCTGGAGCGAAGTCCTAAAACTTGAAAATCTGACCATTGATGACCGCTGGTGACCTCGATATTGACGTGAGAAAACATTGCCAGAAATAGTTTCAAAATGTATTTTGACGAGCTTGCGTTCGGTGTCTTTGGTTTTTGTCTACATCTTATAGGAGCTGGGTTAGAGGGGAGGGCGTCGAACTCCCCCCCCCCCCGCCCCGGCACGGCGAAGGTGGCGCCGAGAACTGGCACGGCGCGGGTTAAAGGTAACATGCACATCCCGCATGAGCAAAAGTGAGAATTTTGGCAAAGGTCACGATCAAGGTCAGGTTACAAAAGGTGGGTCTGCTTGACCTGAAATATGCGCAAAAAATATACGAAAACCTTGCGCGACTCATGTTCAATGGATTATTTTACACGTACATTTCGATCGTCATAGTCATTTTACCACCTGGCCTCCTTTCAGTGAAGTTAAAACTCGTGCGTAGTGACGTCATTAAATTCGCTATATCTCATTTTTAATCGGCAAAATTGCTTCATTTATGCACAGAAGACGTAAAGTCGGTGTAGGTGAAGGTACCCAAAGTTTCACGTTCATGTCGCTATTGGTTTTTGAGCTATTGCGAAAATACGTCAGGCGAGATATTTGCGCCCCCCCCCTCCCCACCCCAGTAAGGTTAACATTGCCGTTTTACTAAGTAAGGGTTCCAAGTAGGGCCTCGGGCCTTCTGGTGGATGCAGACCGGCCAAAAACGTTGGTTTGAGGGGCCGTCTGTCAGAAGTCCAAAACTCATGAGATTTCGTCTGTTTTTGCATTATGAATTGATTAAAAAATACTCTCCTTTGTACAAGTTGCCTATATTTTGGGGGTAATGTGTAAAGCCATGACCCTCTCCTTAGATACGTCCCTACCACCCCCCTCCCCATCGTTTTAAAAAATTGACACCGCTGGAGGTGGCTAAATACAAAAGCCTGACGAAATCAAAACGACAAGAACGAAATGACTGGTATATGGACTAAGCACCATATCCTCTTGGGACAAAGGCACTAATTGGAACTATCACCCTGTTCAGAGGGATAGGGGAGGCCGGGGTAGACTTCTTTAGAGGCCCGCCGAAGGATTTGAACCCCGATCCCCGGCACAAAAAAGTATCTTACCACTGCGCGAGGTACCACTGCCCAATGACAAAATGACGAAACAATTACAAGGATTCTGACAAAGCAAGCAGATTTCTCTTCCGTGTGTATTTATAGTTCATATAAACTAACTATTCTTCATATAATTGCTTAGATTTTCTGTAAACCAGGAAATGAGTCAACATTCGGCCAACTACCGTCGTTTGGGTGAGATATGGCTCCAATACCCCACCCCTCCCTGGATCTCTTCGTGATCGACACCGTCGATGGGGAGGCGATAATGTATGTATGTATGTATTGACAGTAAAAATACTCTCCGATGCATACAACGGCTATTCTGAGTGTCGCGTCATGGTTAAAAGGTAGAGACATGTTAAAAACGACACTTAGCAACATGCATACTAGAAACTAAAATACACTCCATGATCATACACACACTCACACAGCGACCGACATAAATATACACGACACCCATCATACACCATGTCAAAGATCACCGAGCTGACGTTTAAAAGATGGTAAAGACGCCTCACGCAGGTCCGGCGGCAACGCGTTGTAGCGCTGCGCTACACTGTATAAAAAGCGTCTCTTGCCGGCTTCGGTTCTCACGCGCGGGAGGGCCAAATCAGCGCCCTCGTGTGCTTCTAGACCGAAACTCAGAGTTTGTCGAAAGCCGATAAGCTCCCAGCCGTCTGGCGCGTGGCGGTGGGACCGATATACCTACTGCGACACCTCCCTGTCCGACGGCGGACATTCCAGAGACAACACACGCGATCCACCCGCCCGGCCGGCTGGCTGGCTAGCTGGCTAGCTGGCCAGCTGGCTAGCTGGCTAGCTGGCTAGCTGGCCTGCTGGCCGGCTGGCTAACTGGTGGCTAGCTGGACCGATACCTACTGCAACACCTCCCTGTCCGACGGCGAACATTCCAGAGACAACACACGCGATGCACCCGCCCGGCCGGCTGGCCGGCTAGATGGCTAGCTGGCTATCTGGCTATCTGGCTATCTGGCTAGCTGGCTGGCTGGCTGGCTAGCTGGCTAGCTGGCTAGCTGGCTAGCTGGCTAGCTGGCTAGCTGGCTAGCTGGCTAGCTGGCTAGCTGGCTAGCTGGCTAGCTGGCTAGCTGGCTAGCTGGCTAGCTGGCTGGCTGGCTGGCTGGCTGGCTGGCTGGCTGGCTGGCTGGCTGGCTGGCTGGCTGGCTGGCTGGCTCGGCCCCGCCCGAGACTGGGCGATGGTTTGGCCTCAGGAGACTGCGACGATGGTTCGTCGGCAAGAGATGGGGATATTGTGTCTCGCCCAGACCCTCGGCGTCTGCATAGTCCATTATTAGCTGGTTGTTAACGAGCCATTCAGGTGGGCTGTTAGCGTCGACAGGAATTGAGACCCACCAACACATCGCCGCGGGCAGGGGCCTGGCCAGGGAGGGGCGAGATATCGTGTGGATGTTTCTTGGGTGTTTGTTGTTGCAGTGGTTATACAATATGTCCGGGGGGGGAGGCTTGGAACGCGGAAAACCAGTGTTGTTTACCTTTAAGGTTGGTGCTCGAGGCGTGTGGCTTGTTGAGCAAAATGTACGGAACACGAGGCAAGTTTTGAAGCAAATAATTGTGTAACTACACGCAAGTTATCCGCATATCCACGACTAATTATGCAAAGTAACTTCTGCGCACAAGGCCTGTAAATATTAAGGTAGTTTCGCTGGAGTTTGCATGTACCGTGTAACCGTACATACATTTTCAACTTTAACCCTATTTGTAACAGGGGGAGGGCGGATTCCGCCCCCCCCCCCTCATGTTTTTTTCAGATATCTCCAGAACGGCTGGGAGCAGACCCATTACATTTTGGGACTTTTCTTAGAATTGAATTCCGCATTTGGAGTCAAAATTTTGAGTTCTTAACCTGAACAGAGGCGGTTCCAGGGCACGGTTTTGGGAGGGATCGGCGGCGACATTTGGTGATAATACGGAAATGCGATCTTCACGGTTTTTTCCGAAATGTCCCAAGTATGAAGGAGTTACATCGGTTTACGGTGATTGCAACAAGTGCAAATTAGTTGATGTTAATGAAATATTATAAAAAATGGATGGCAGAGGCAGTTTCAGGGGCTTGAGAAGGGGGGGGGGGGGGGGGCAGGAAGTGTTCAATGCTTGGCGGGAAGCCAATAGAGCGATGTAAGGATAATTTATAGATATAAAGATGTGAAAGATAGCTTCTCCTTCCATTATTTGTATAATGTATTACATATAGAGTTGCAGGGGCGTGTTCAGGCACATGAAAAGGGGTGACTGGCGTGGTGATGACGATATGCCAGCGATTACGGCGCAATAGACGGTTAACTTAAAATGATATATTCACATATGAGGCCAGGAGAGGGAATACATTTTTATTTTCAGAGGCGCGCTCAGGAATGGAAGAAAGGGGTCATATTATTGCAAGGAACCCCTTCTGAACCCCGCTTTAGGCAAGCTAAGTAGCTGTTGGATAGCTCTGTTGTTTTGTGTATTTTTTGAGGAACCACATTATATTTAGATATAAGGATTAGATATTTAGTTTTGTGGATCGTTTAGGTATTATTTTTAAACATTCATAGTTAGCTGTTACCTCTTACTTGCTTTTTAAAGGACTTTTCATTCTAGCTTGTGTGCGCCAAAATTGTCTTAGTCTTATTTTTGTGTTATTAGTTGCAGGGTTGGATAAGTAGATATTTTTTAGAAAATTAGGGATAATTAAGGTGTATTTAGTATTCAGTTTATTTAAGGATTAGATATTTAGTCTAGTATTAGGTGCACTCATAGCTGATTTGTGTCACTAGCTTTACTTAGATCTAGTTAAGGTTTAGAAGAAGAAAAAAAAAAAAAAAAAAAAAAAAAAAAAGTTAAGTTAAGTTAGTAAAGTATTGAAAAGTTCATAGTACCTAAGTTATATACCTAAGTTACTAGTGTATTCAAATGAGCATGACTAGGATGCAGGCGAAGGTAGCAGAGCTAGAGGCCCTCCAGGCTAGGGTAGCAGAGCTTGAGGCGCAGTTAAGTAAGTGTAGGTGTAGAGATGAGCCGCAGGAGGGTGTAGCTCCTGACCAAGGAACATATGTGCAGATCGTGGTTAGGGGGTCAGAAAAGGAGCCTACAGGATCAGGGACCAGTGGTAGTTCTGATAGGGGCATAAGGGAGGAGGATAAGGCAAAGGTGGATAGTGCGGCTGGGGTTTGGAAGTGTGTTGGAGGGTCACGTTTCTGGAGACTCAACATTGTGGAAAGTAATGCTAGGGCCACAGACAGTAAGGATGAGGAGGGGTGCTGGGTAATGGAGGGTGGTAGCAGAATCTGGAGGAGGAAGAGAGAAGGGGATCAGGAGGGATGGACAAAAGTTCAGGGTAGAGTCAGGCAGTACAGCCCCAGAGAACATCCGCAGGTTACAATAGCAAATAGGTTCAGTGCGTTAGAGTCAGCAGCTGAAAGTGACAGGGAAGAGATTCAGCATTTAGTGGTTGGGGACTCAAGGGTAAGGCCCTTAAGGCGAACATTCTGTGGGAAGAGGGACAGATGTATAGTCAAACCAGGGGCAAGAGTAGTTGATATGGGCCCTGTCATTGAGGCAGAACTTGGTAGGAGTAGCCCGGAGACAGTTATACTACAGGTGGGGGTGAACGACATAGGACCTAGGCAGAGTGTGAGAATAGTAGCGGAGTACCGGAGCCTGCTGCAGAGGTTGAAGGAGTCCAGGAAACCAGTCATTGTGACTGGCATCCTCCCTCGCTGTGGAGCCAGTGAGGAGTGGTACTCAAGAGCTCTGTCTGTGAACAGCTCAGTTCAGAACTTATGTTCAGCTATGGGGCTTAGTTATGTAGACTTATGGGATCAGTTCTATGAGTGGCGTAGGTACTATATGAAGGATGGGCTTCACTTATCGGATGAGGGGGCCAGGGCTTTGGGAGATGCCTACAGAAGTGTCATTCAGGGAAACTAGGTAGGAGGGGGGTTCAGGGACGCTAGTACTAGGGCATCAGGAAGTAAGCATTGGTAGAAGTTCATGTCAGAATAGGACAGTAGATCATAATTCCCTCAGAATTAGTAGAGTCAGCTCAAAGTATAAGATCACATGTGTGTTGCTGAATGCCCAAAGTATTAGGTCTAAATTTGACGAGTTTGAGTGTTATGTTGCCCTTGAAAAGCCTGATATCATTTGTGTAACCGAGACATGGGTTAGTGAGGGGTATAATAGGGATAGGCTACAGTATTTAGAGTTACAAGGGTATAACATGTGCTCATACTGCAGAGAATCACGGCAGGGGGCGGAGTGTTTGTATATGTAAATAGCTTGTACTGCACTACAAGAGTTGATGATTCTAGTAAAGTAAAAGAAGTAGAATCAATCTAGCTTGACATTAAAATTGGTACAGGAAACAGAGGAAGGTTGAGGATAGGTGCATTTTACAGACCAGGGAATCTTCCAAGGAACTCCCAAGCTGAAACAGACCAAGATATTTGTGAGGAAATACGTAGGAACTTTCGGGCTCAGTGTCTTATTATGGGAGATTTTAACTTAAGAGGATACGAAAGTATAGCAGAGGAAACAAATGAGTGTAGGTTGTATAGGCAAATCTTTGAAGAGGAGCTTTTCATGCATCAGTTTGTAACAGAGCCAACCAGACATTGCTCCATTCTAGACCTTGTATTCTCAGACAACAGTGATCTAGTTAGTGACATAAGTATTTGTGAAGGTCTAGGAACCAGTGATCACAATATGGTTAAATTCAATATCTCATCAGAAATGAGGCCCAAAGATAACCTTATTATGGTTCCAAACTTCAGCCGGGCTGATTTTGATGGTATTAGAAATGACCTCGCACAGATAAAATGGAACGTTGAGTTGGCAGGTTTAGATGCATGTGAGGCCTGGAATGTTTTCAAAGCTAGATTAAGCCAAATTCAGAATCGGCATATACCCCTCAGGCACAAACGTAACAGAACCAAGGGCAAACCAGTTTGGCTTACCCCAGAAGTAAGGAGTGCTATACAAGCTAAAAGAAGTGCATTTGGCATTTTGAAGGGATCTTCACTAGATATAAATCAGAAGGCCTACCAGAATGCAAGAAATTCAGTTAAGAAAAAGGTCAGAGCAGCTAAAAGGGCAAAGGAACTTGATTTAGCTAGACATTGTAATGCAGATAGTAAGAAGTTCTTCAGTTTTTATAAGTTCAGTACAGTTTCCAAAAATATAGGTCCATTTAAGGTAGATGATGTGTTAGTTAGCAAGGACAGTGAAATGGTTGAAGTGCTTAATGATCAGTTTCAATCTGTCTTTACTATCGAGGACCAGAGTAGTATTGCAGCACTTCAGCCTGAGCCAGAGACAGAGGAGACTATAGGAGAGCTAGGTGGCATAAGTAGTGAACTTGTTCTAGAATATCTAAAGAAAGTAAGGCCTAACAAGGCAGAAGGACCTGATGAAATCCATGCTAGACTTTTAAGAGAATCTGAAAGGGAGTTGTCGGTTCCATTAGCCATAATATTTTATAAATCACTCGCAGATAGTAAAATTCCACTTGATTGGAAAAGAGCAAATGTTGTTCCTATTCATAAAAAGGGAGATAGAAGTAAAGAGGAAAACTATAGACCGGTTAGTCTGACCTCATTAGTCTGCAAGGTGCTTGAATCAATCATCAAAGATAAGATTGTTGAATTCTTAGAGCAAAATGAACTCATCAAGGATACACAGCATGGCTTTAGGAAGGGCCGTTCTTGTTTAACTAATCTTCTGGAGTTTTTGGATGTTGCAACAGATAGCTTTGATCAGGGTAAACAGCTAGATGTAGCTTTTCTTGATTTCAGTAAAGCATTTGACAAAGTCCCCCATACAAGACTGGGGTTGCAACTTAAAATTCATGGGATCAGGGGCAAGATTCTGGATTGGATAGAAACGTGGCTTTCAGGACGCCAGCAAAGGGTTATATTGAATGGGTGCCAATCACAATGGAAGGAGGTTCTCAGTGGGGTTCCACAGGGCTCAGTCCTGGGCCCATTGCTTTTTATAATATTTGTGAATGCAATTGAGAACAGTATAGACAGCAAAGTCTTGAAATTTGCAGACGATCTAAAAGTTGTCAGGATTATTAGAGGAAAACATGATCAGGATGTTTTTCAATCAGATCTGGACAAGCTAGTTGAGTGGTCTGAAGGATGGCAGATGAAATTAAATTTGAGTAAATGTAAGATTATGCACGCTGGACGGGTTAGCAGTAAACATAGGTATGAAATGGGTGGGCAGAAAATGGAGCAGATTGAAAAGGAAAGAGATTTAGGTGTCGTGGTAAACAATAGACTATCAGCGTCAGACCAGGTTGTAGAACCTAGGAAAAAGGCACTTAGAATGCTAGGGGCCATTAACAGAAATGTTTCCTACAAGAGTGAAAAGGTAATAACAAAACTGTATTGTGCACACGTTAGACCACAATTGGAGTATTGTGTACAAGCCTGGTCTCCAACATATGAGAAAGATTGCTGGTTGTTAGAAAGAGTTAAAAAAAGGGCAACAAAAATGGTTAATTGTCTTGGTAGTTTACCTTATGAAGATAGATTAAAGAAATTGGGTATGTTTTCACTTAGATATAGAAGGCTAAGAGGAGATCTAATTGAAGTCTTCAAATTTGTAAATAGTCAGCATTCTGGATATTTAAAGGGTATGTTTGAGTTCAATAGGGAAAATCGAGGTAGAGGTCATCAGCATAAACTCATTATGAAACAAAGTAGGACTAGGCTACTACAGTCATTTTTCAGTAGAAGGGTTGTAGGACATTGGAATATGCTACCAGGGGATGTCGCTGATGCAGTGACACTTGCTTCCTTCAAAATTAGATTAGATAAATACTTTACAGAGAAGGGATTAGTTCATAAATACTCGTGGGATTAGCCTTCTTTTATGCAGGTAGAGTAAGGTGATTTGAAGGGGCGAGACTGGTGGAGGGGGAGGGGGGGGGGGGGGGGGGGCTGGGGTGGGGTGGGGTGCAACCTCGGATTGGCCCAAGAGGCTCTTTGTTGCACTTTTCTTTTATGTCTTTATGTCTTTATGTCTAAGGAAACTAAGATGCATGGGCCTACAATGACACAACATACTGCAGTTTTCGGAAGAAACACGCACCACAGGGTACTCTACGAACGATTATGAGATAATAGGCGAGTCCAGGTAGGGTAAAGGGGGGGGGGGGGGGGGGGGGGGGGGTAAGCAATGTGAATTGAAGTTATAAGTGAAATAGCCACTGTTGACTAGTTAGTGTCATAATTGCGGCTAATATACTTTTAAAAAGGTCTTACGCCTCCCCAATTTGGATACTGGATGCACCTATGATGAAGTACAATATGAAAAAGGAACTATCTACGATCAGTAACTTATTTATAGTGCTGGGTAGCAACATGCCGGAGGTTAATATTTTTTTCCTATTTGACCTCCCTTTTTCACAAACCTGGTACCGTCTATGGCAACAAATATGATTTAAAACTGTTTTGTCTAGTGTCACAATAACATACCATTTCATTTATCAAAAAACAACATAAAAATAATTTTATTCCGCATTTAATTCACCCCCATATTGAGTGACCTGCACACGCCTATGATTTTTGAATTTTTAAAAGTCATCGCCATATATCACTCTCCAATTCAATCTCTATCGATTTCCTTTGGTTGTGTTAAAATCGGTTGATAAACATGACAGCTGTGTTGGATCACATATACCACTAAAATTTGTAGTTTTTGCCCCCCCCCCCCCCTGTTGCCCCCCTATAAAAAATGATTTTTTTTAGTTTTTAGAAATGTAGATTGTGTTGAGGGAAAGCAAACGCCTTTTCATTTTCGAAAACCCGACGGGTAGATCTCGAGATCTCCGATGGGGGGCGGGGCGGAATCCGCCCCCCCCCCCCCTGTTACAAATAGGGGTAGCCAGGAGCCTGTTACAAATAGGGTTAATCAACAGCAAACCGACCCAATCTGTGTTCCGTTCATATGTTTAATGTTTTGTTTGTTTTTATGTTTAATGTTTTGTTATTTCATTTTGAAAGGTATGCGCCGGGAATCAAACATTTAAAAGTTCGGGGTCCGGTTTTGAATTTGTAGTGTCTCGCCAGAATTAGCAGCTCGTTAACATGGGTTTGGCAGCCTTGGCGATTGTGGCGCATGGATGACTGTTATGACTATTACATGTGATTGGTTGAATTTGGTGCGCCGAATTAATCTCGGGTCAAACGCTGACGTGTCAGGGAGATCGCTGATAGAACTCTTGGCTGCACGTCAAGTCAGATGCTGCTGGTTTTGTTACCTTGTTTGATGGAGTTATCAATATGATTATGTAGTGAGGAAGAAGCTTTACAAGAGGTTGGCCAATACTATTCCAAGTAAATGCATTCAGCATTCTAAGTAAATGCGTAGATGCTTTGGAAAAGCGCTGCTTATGTCCTCTTTCTACAATCTCCAGTGATTGAAGAAACGGGTCAAAAACATGTAAACAGATGCAGAAATCTGTTCAGCATATGAGAAAGAGCATAAAAGAATGTTTTGATTGAATTCTAGTTAAGATCTGCACAAGGCTTTTCTAAAATATCAAATAAAAAATAATTGAAAGATGGTTTTCGGATTGCTTGTGCTCAGCGGCTTTAATAAATATGATTGCGTTGCGTTCTAATAAGAAACCATAATTCGAGTAACGCGTTTGTTTCATTTCTCCTAGAACCAGAAATTCTCCTTTCAGTCTTACGAGCAAATTGCAGTGCTTCTGTAATTTCTCCTTAATTATTGCGAGCAAGTTGCATGGCTTCTGTCCGGCAGGATATGTATGTAGATTGATCTGAAGTTCGCACTGTTTTGGGCTAAACCCTAGGCTATTCAGACGGTGTTATTGAATTCTAGCTGATCGACTGTGCAACAATTCATCAGTCGACCTCGAAATAACAACCTATCTAACCAGCCGACCTCGAAATAACATGCCGTCCAACTGTCGCCTCACTGGCATCGGCGGGTGATTTAGAAACATGGTTTTTAATAACCCAACGCCGTCCTGCAATTTGGTGGGAGTGCCGCGCACGCTTTTCCCGCTGGCCGCCAGAAACCTTGTACAGACAGACAGACAGGCGGAAATGAAAAAGCTACAGGGGGTTTCATAATTAATGCTACTTTAAATAAGCCGCAGGAAGACCAACAATATTATAAAGCTCGTGGATTTTTAGGTTATATTGTTGAAAAAACGTTGGGGTTTTTATCTGTGCAAAAATTACCCCGAAACAATTAGTATGATGAATGTTATAGGCCAACAATTGCAGAATTCTCAGCAAGCCACTTGCAGAATTCTCGTCTGCCTGCCTGGTGGGTTGCGTTCAGCGGCCGGTAATATGGGGCTTATACGGCTTCCAGCCCAGCTTCTTCCGCATAATCCGCCACACAGTTGTCGTGGATGTTCCCAACGGCTTGGCAACCCTGGGGACAGAGATGCTTTTCTTGGCTGTGTGATATGGCTTCACCATCTGTCGAATTTTCTCCACGAGCTCAGCCGATGTTGCAGTTCGACCTTGAGGCTTTGATGGAGAGATGAAGCCTGTTGACTGAAACCTTTCGATCAGTCTCTTGAAAGCCATCCTTGATGGTATGACATTTATTTTCTGGAAGTGACTGCCTAACTTTCGGCGCACTGTAGCTACGCTTTTCAGCGCACCAGACTGAGAGACTGCCTAAACTGCCTCTTCGTTTGAAAACGGCGCGTTGCAGCGTTTCTTGGGCCTCGAAATTGTTGGCCTATAACATTCATCAGACTAATTGTTTCGGGGTAGTTTTTGCACAGATAAAAACCCTAACGTTTTTGCAACAATACAACCTAAACATCCGCGAGCTTTATAATATTTTTGGTCTTCCTACGGCTTATTAAAAAGTAACATTAATTATGAAAAACCCTGTAGCTGCCAACTTAACCCTATTTGTAACAGGCTCCTGGCTACCCCTATTTGTAACAGGGGGGGGGGGGGCGGATCCAGCCCCCCCGGAGATCTCGAGATCTACCCGTCCGATTTTCAAAAATAAAAGGGCGCTTGGTTCCTCTCAACACGATCTACATTTCTAAATAAAAAAATATCTACATTTTTGATAGGGGGGCAACAGGGGGGCAAAAACCACAAATTTTAGTGGTATTTTTGATCCAACATAGCTTTCATATTTATCGACTGATTTTAACGCAATTAATACGAATCGATAGATATTGAATTGGAAATAGATATATGACAGTGGCGTTTGAAAATTCAAAAATCATAGGCGTGTGCAGGTCACTCAATATGGGGGTGAAGTAAATGCGTAATAAAACCATTTTTTGATGCCATAGGCGGTACCAGGTTTTTTGCATTGTTTTTTAATAAAATAAATGAAATGGTATGTGATTGTGACATTAGACAAAACAGTTGAAAATCATATTTTTTGCCATAGGCGGTACCAGGTTAGTGAAAAGGGGGGTAAAATTAGAAAAAAATATTAACCGCAGACAAGTTGCTATCCAGCACTATAAATATGTTACTGATCGTAGATAGTTCCTTTTTGCATGTTGTACTTCATCATAGATGTATCCAGGATCCAATCTGGGGCGGCTCAATACCTTTTGATAAGTATATTATCCGCTATTATGATACTAACTAGTCAACAGTGACTATTTCACTTACAACTTCAATTAACATTGCTTACCCCCCTTTTACCCTACCTGGACTCGCCTATTATCTTATAATCGTTCGTAGAGTAGCCTGTGGTGCGTGTTTCATCCGAAAACTACAGTATGTTATGTCATTGTACGCCCATGCCTCTTAGTTTCCTTGCAATAATACGACCCCCTTTCTTCCATTCCTGAGCGCGCCTCTGCAAAGAATGACTTTATTCCCTTTCCTGGCCTCATATGTGCATATATAATTATAAGCTAACCGTCTATTGCGCCGTTATCGCTGGCATATCGTCATCACCAAGCCATTCACCCCCCTTTTCATGTGCCTGAACACGCCCCTAAAACTCTATATGTAGTAAATTATGCAAATAATGTAAGCAGAAGCTATCTTTTACATCTCGATAACTATAAATGCCCCTTACAATGCTCTATTTGCCTCCCGCCAAGCATTGAATACTTCCTGGAACCCCCCCCCCCCCCCCCTTTTCAAGCCTCTGAAACCGCCTCTGCCATGAAATTTTAATGATATTTCATTAACATCAACTAATTTTCACTTGTTGCAATCACCGTGAACCGATGTAACTCCTTCATACTTGAGGAAGTTACGAAGAAACCGTGAAGATCGCATTTCCGTATTATCGCCAAATATCGCCTCCGAACCCACCCAAAACTGCACCCTGGAACCGCCTCTGTTCAGGCTAAGAACTCAAAATTTTGACTCCAAATGTAGTATTCAATTCTATGAAAAGTCCCAAAATTTCATGGGCCTGCTTCCAGCCGTTCTGGAGATATCTTCGAAAAACATGAGGGGGGGGGGGCAGAATCCGCCCCCCTGTTACAAATAGGGTTAACCCCCCAAGAATAAATCTTCAAAATACCGAAGAAAACTCAAATGCTAAAGCATGAGACTTTTCTTCTAGGCATTCCTACCATTTTATACTAGAGTTCCGCCAGCTATGCGTAGTTGGCGGAGATATAAATTCGGAGCCCGTCCACGTGCGCACCTGCCGACTGACTTTGATTCCGACTCATCCGGACCGCCCCAAACTCATGCATTTAACTGCTCACAAAATGTCCGATCGATTGATCCAGCAGTTTCCAAGATCTAAAAGCGGCAGTAGCACGTCCGCACGTGCCAACAGACGCATTATGTATTGCGGGCAATGTTGCCAGTACCAATGCATGAAGCCATGCATCAAAGTTCAAGTCAATCTAGCCGATACTTTGGGAGATATTGACCACCAAATTTGAGGGCACCAATGTACGCCCCATTTGCATTTGTTACGTGCTCGCGCGCTTATCGGTTGGATAGATGTCATGGTGTGCCAAATAGTGAAAGTTGGTTTCATTTCCTATCCACACACCGGTTTTGGTACCCGTACCTCGCACCGTTCTGGGTCACGAATCTCCCAGGCGGAGGTCCCTTAAAATAGATTCGATGTCCCGTGCTGGCGTCCTGTGCAACCCGCACCGTCGCCACCACAAAAAGCACATAACCTCCTATAGCGTCTTATCTTTTCATAAACTTTGATGCACTGGCGTCGCAACATGTGACCTGCAGGTTCCAGAAAGCCCGATTTCGGAGGTGCCTCGCAGCACGTGCCACGTGCATTCTGCACCACTGAAAAGTGCAAAAGCACAAATCCACCTGACGTGTCTATGCACTCTGAAAATTTGGTGCGAGTGCCGTGCACGGTCTTCCCGCTAGCCGCCAGAAGCCTTGTACAGACAGACAGACGGAAATGAAAGCTAGCTGTCAACTTAATTCCCGAAGAATAAATCTCCGGAATGCCGAAGAAAACTAAAATGCTAAAGCTTTTCTTCCAGGCTTTTCTTTTTCTTCCAGACTCTTCCAGACTTTTCTTCCAGGCATTCCTATGATTTTGGATAAATCTCCGGAATACCGAAGAAAACTCAAATGCTAAAGCATGTGACTTTTCTCCTACACTCCATTTTTTACACCCTTGAGGTGTAATGATGGAGTGGCCTATAATGAGAACCCATTTACACCACTGTTATCATGTTGCAACACCCTTCGCTGCCGTAATATCCTGTAACACCGACTATACCACCTGGATACACCCCTTTTATACCAACCTTACACCACATGGCTTTTTCGCACACCCACGCTACACCCCCTATACACCTCTCATTACGCCCTTTGTACCATCCACTTACACCTTATACACACCCTTTCTTCACCACCATACACCCTTGTTACACCCATCGTACCATTAACCGACACCTAATACACCCTTTCTACTCCGTCCATTTCCGTTCCTTTTGTTGGAAACAGAAGCAGAGAAATCACGTTTTTCCTGTGTATTTATAAAACCACACCGACAGGGAGCCACGTATGTGGCATACGTGGCACACATGGAACCTTTTGCACACTTTTGGTCCGTTCCGTCCTTCCGTCCGTTCCGTCCGTCCTTCCGTTCCGTCTAGGTACTGGAGGAGTTTGTTTAAGTTTGCGTCTTTAGTTTCATCAATGACTATCTCATGATGCAGTTTTCACGAGTGCGGCTTAAACGGGATGTCTCGTCGATGGCCGACATGATAGCCGGGTGACTGTCCGAAATCGGTGGACCGCCGACTTCATGAACTTCTCACTACACTTTTACTCACTACTCACTCCTCTACTCACTGTACTCACTTTTAATCCGTAATTTTCTGAACGTTTTTCGACGCTCAGTTTGTTTTGGGTGACGCTTTTCATAATGTGACATTCGACCGATTAATGAAGCAACTAATCGTGGAAATTGTTGGATAGGGAGATACGGTGTTGATACCTCCAGGGCGTGTTGACTTCACTTAAAACTCCCTGCCTACTTCTGCTTTTTGTTTTACACGTGGTATGTCTGTTCAAGCGAATTCGGCAACAATATTACCTTACCCATAATTGCTCCAGATAACTACACACCTGCGTGCAGAAACAGATTGAGAGTGGGTTGACCTTCGCCGGGGATGTTGTGCATAGCTGGCTATTACGCCCCGGCACCCAAGAGCACCAATGAACCGTACCACGCTGAGGCCTGTTACTGACACCCGGCTGATTCCGCCCTGCCCCCCCCCCCCCTCCACCCCCACTCTTTCCGGGTCGGTTCGGAGCAGGTATAAATTGGGTGCTGTTCAGTCCGAAGTCAGTCAGATCATCTAACTTCACTGAGCCTCACCATGATGAAGGTAGGTGGCCGAGACTCGGGGGAGACGGGGCAGGTGGAGGCTGGTGCGGGCCGGGGTCAAAGCTTTCGGAGCGTCACAATCGAGATAAAAAAGATAGGTTAAACATCTTATTTTTGAGTGAAAAAGTCATCTAAATATTTTTGTTTGACACAAAAGGGAAATATCATCGAAAATAAGAACTAAAGATTACGTTGGGTATAGCTATCTTAACCCTATTTGTAACAGGGGGGCGGATTCCGCCCCCCCCCCTCATGTTTTTCGCAGATATCTCCAGAACGGCTGGGAGAAGGCCCATGAAATTTTGGGACTTTTCATAGAATTGAACTCCGCATTTGGAGTCAAAATTTTGAGTACTTAACTTGAACAGAGGCGGTTCCAGGGCACAGTTTTGGGTGGGTTCGGAGGCGACATTTGGCGAAAATACGGAAATGCGATCTTCACGGTTTCTTCCTAACTGCATCAAGTATGAAGGAGTTACATCGGCTTACCGTGATTGCAACAAGTGCAAATTAGATGATGTTAATGAAATATCATACACAATTGCATGGCAGAGGCGGTTTCAGGGGCTTGAAAGGGGGGGGGGGGGTCCAGGAAGTATTCAATGCTTGGCGGGAAGCCAATAAAGCAATGTAAGGGGCATTTATAGCTATCAAGATGTAAAAGATAGCTTCTGCTTCCATTATTTGCATAATTTATTACATATAGAGTTTCAGGGGCGTGTTCAGGAACATGAAAAGGGGGTGACTGGCATGGTGATGACGATATGCCAGCGATAACGGCGCAATATACGTTTAGCTTATAATAATATATGCACATATGAGACCAGAAAAGGGAATAAAGTCATTTTTTTGCAGAGGCGCGCTCAGGAATGGAAGAAAGGGGGTCATATTATTGCAAGGAAACTAAGAGGCATGGGCGTACAATGACATAACATACTGTAGTTTTCGGATGAAACACGCACCACAGGCTACTCTACGAACGATTATAAGATAATAGGCGAGTCCAGGTAGGGTAAATAGGGGGGTAAGCAATGTTAATTGAAGTTGTAAGTGAAATAGTCACTGTTGACTAGTTAGTATCATAATAGCGGATAATATACTTATCAAAAGGTCTTGCGCCGCCCTAGTTTGGATCCTGGATACGCCTATGATGAAGTACAATATGCAAAAAGGAACTATCTATGATCAGTAACATATTTTTAGTGCTGGGTAGCAACTTGTCTGCGGTTAATATTTTTTCCCAATTTTACCCCCCTTTTTCACTAACCTGGTGCCGCCTATGGAAAAAATATGATTCATAACTGTTTTTCTAATGTCTCAATCACATACCATTTCATTTATCAAAAAAACAACATCAAAAAATGGTTTTATTACGCATTTACTTCACCCCCATATTGAGTGACCTGCACACGCCTATGATTTTTGATTTTTCGAACGTCACTATCATATATCAATTTCCGATTCAATCTCTATCGATTCCTATTATTTGTGTTAAAATCGGTCGATAAACATGAAAGTTATCTTGGATCAAAAATACCACTAAAATTTGTCGTTTTTGCCCCCCTGTTGCCCCCCTATCCAAAATTTAGATTTGTTTTATTATTTATAAATTCAGATCGTGTTGAGGGGAACCAAACACCGTTTCATTTTCGAAAACGGAAGGGTAGATCTCGAGATCTCCGGGGGGGGGGGGGGCGGAATCCGCCCCCCCTGTTACAAATAGGGGTAGCCAGGAGCCTGTTACAAATAGGGTTAAACCGCGCCGTGCCGAAGGGGGGGGGGGGCATTTAGACGCCACGCCCTAAGGTTTTTCGAAGATAGCTGACAAATTGCGACTTGGAGCGCCACTGTTTTTGCGCAGCTGTTTGAGAATCAATAACCCACATTGTGTGAAGTTCTTGACCTCCAGTCATCTCAGGTCAGGTCATCAGGCCAGGTCACGTTACCCCTCATCCAAAAAAGGTTGTCGTCGTATTAAAGCCACAGTGTCTGACCGATTAGTTTCAAACTTACAGGATTTCATAAGGTCATAAGTACCTACAATTCGTTGATCTTGGATTTTTGAATATCGGTGACCTAAGGTCGGGTCAATTTCGTGATCTTCCCATTATAAGACAATGGGGAAATATTCAAATGCTTCCTATTCCGAAGATACGCATGATATCAGTCCATTTCCTTCTGGATCATGTAATAACAGGTAATTATTGATGATCTAGGTGCAATTTTGTTCAGTGATTCCTACAAAGTGAGCCGAGGTCAAACGAGGTTACCAACACCTTTGCGTCAATAGCTCTCGACAGAAGGATTATACATTAGTGAAACAATCACCAATGTGTTAGCCTGGTCGAGACACGTCTCCCAATATGCAACATGACCTACTTGGGTCAACACTTGACCTCTTCCTCGGGTCAACTTTTAAAGTTGACCTGACCTGGTCAACAGGAATATGATTCAAAACGCCTTGACGAGACAAACACGATGGCGTCACAATTATTGCTTTATCTGTATTTGGTAATAAGCCATTTGCAAAAACTTTTTGCCAACAAAATTGCCTTTTTGAGATTTGATGAGCTCTGGAGCCTAAGCTATTGATCTGAGCTAACATTCGATGACTCCAAGTGCGACTTCATTTTCACGATCTTTCGATTCCTTTTTGTTGTTTTTGTCCTAGCTATCATACCGAGATATCATACCGAGGGGGAGTTCGAAGCGAAGTGCTAAAACTGGAAAATCTGGCCTTTGATGACCTCATATTTGATGACCTGGCCTTTGATGACCTTAATATTTACCTGAGCCAAAAACAACACAATAGTTGTAAAACTATTTTTGACGAACTTTCGAACGGTCATTTCGGTTTTTAACTCAGTTTAATAGGAGCCGAGTTGGAGAGGGGGAAGTTTAAACGCCCCCGGCGGCATGACGAAGGTAGCTCCGATCACCAGCACGGCTCGGGTTAACATCAATTTATCACTTTTGAGAACAGAATATGACGCGTTTATCATAGATACAATTAATCAGAACATAAACCATAATTAAAGTAGCAAAAAGTAATTATTTCTTTATGAGATGTCTACTTTTGTGATTCCTATTTTTCTGATATTATACAGCATCTAATGTTTCAAAACAAAAACAATTTCGGTGATAGCATGCGGGCACTTCGCTAATATAAGTCAGGACACAGGACACGTGCCGCAAACGTAATGTAAACTTTCCACATGTTCACATCTATGGAAAAACCAGGTAGGTGCATACATATCTCCATACACGTTTTCTAAAATTCCTCTCTGACATGTTTTTCACCTGTTTCAGTTTGTCGTTCTCGCCCTGTGTGTGGGCACTGCGGCTGCCTGCTGCTCTGGACCTGGACAGGGTCACGCCAACGTTCAAATGTGAGTATAGATCCGCCCATGGAACAACACTCCTGAGAGCCATTGCGCTGCGCTTCGTTTACAGCTTCAGCATTTATATGTAGCTTTAGCCTCTATATTTGTAGTGGTTATAGTTCAGACGATTGCTCTGACGGAATGAAAATGGAAATAATACGCTATTGTTTTTTCTAACATTACCCTCGCCCTACGGAAGCTTTTTTCACCTTCGCCCTACGGGGGGCCTGACAAGCCCCCCTGTTAACTTCCAAACTAAACAACTTAGAGCAATGCGACAAGAACCAGCATATTGCCTGTCATAAGAGGAATCTAACAGTATGCAATTTTTAGGTTTCAGATCAACGGGTGACCTTCCAGATCAAGTGAATGACCTCGGATTTACCACGTCCAGAACAGCGATTTTGCTCTTCAGAAAACCTTAAAATTAGAAATTGATAAATGTAAATACAAATGCATGTTCCTAGACCAGTTTTGGATCAGATGTACAGAAAAGGTAATAATGTGTTCGTATCTTGTCAAAAAAAAGTCAAAAAAAGTTATTTTTAAAAATGACGTCATCAGTTTCTTACAGTTAGGGAGCCATCACTCAGGCAAAAATGAAGATATTGCTTGAGATTTGATATGGGTATTGTCCATACTCAGTTCCCCCACATATATTTCGGTTTTTCTAATATCTTTGAAATTTTTATTTTGTTGGGTTTTTTCCAAACAAATCAGTTTTATTTTTATTTAAGGGGTCAAAAACCTTTTTTTTTTAAATCTGAGATTGCCATGATAAAGAGAATGCTATTTAGTATCTTTGGTGAATTGTGTCTGCAATTTGTTTTAAAACTCTGTTTTCTACGATTTTTCAAATATTTCTCATTTTTTACCAACATGACATCATCAAACATGATTATCTCCCAAGCGACTTAACCAATGTCAATTAATTTTTTACAGCATGCGTAAAATTGTTGTGGACTCAGTTACCGAAAAATTCAGCAAGATCTACTGCATGCGTAAAAAGTTATGCAAGAAAAACCTCAGGGGGGTGGGGGGGGGGGGGCTGTCAGCCCCCCCGTAGGGCGAGGGCTAAAAAGGTTGAATATTGCGTATAAGGATGGATATGATAACAAGCTGATGGTGTGTTGCCACTACGCTCATGATTTCACTCAATTTATTTCAGCTACAACCCAAGGGGAAGCATCCAGTATGGAACTCATGTATCTCACCCTATCTACAGGTAAGCTTTGTTTGACAGCAAGCTTTTTACTTTAATCAATTAACTGTTCACTACATATGTGTCCTGTTTCTCTAGATAGACATTTTGCATTGTAAATACATGTTGTGAGCATCACTTCATGTCAACCAGAATGTCCTATTAAGGGATTTTTATACCTGGAAAACATGCAGTCCCATTAACCTGCGACTTACTGGGGGGCTATTTTTTGCCCCCCCCCCTTCCCGTTATTTTGCAATAACTCCTAAACTAACACAGGTATTGTCACCGAACTTGCAGTAACTTCTTTAACATCAATTCTACACATGTTGGCAAATGTAAAAGTAAAAGGCTATGATAAGTCAACCGAAAATGACGTCAGAGTGACGCCATGTTCTTCGGTTTTTGTTGCAAAATAATGGTTTGCGGAAAACGCTGTCAAAGGTACGATATTGGAGATAAACTCAATTGTATTACATAAAATTACTGACAATAGACCGAAAGATCAAAACGCTATCTCGGATTTTTGAGTTTTTTTATTCAAAATTTTGAGAAATCCATTTTTTTTTTTAAATCAAGAATACATCAGAATTATCCAAAAACTGGAATATATGTGATCGAGACGTGTGCGGTGAAAATGTGTACCTAATTGGAAGTTTATATCTTCAAAAATGACTGAGTTATGACCTTTAAATGACAAAAATCGACCACCTCTCTCAGCATTACTATGTAAAAAACGCATTTCCATTTTTGCTTTTTACTTCTATTTATATGGAAAAAACAATGTTCTAAGGTCATTTTTCGCGTTCTAGACGAAAAACAAACCCATAAACATGTGTTACAACGCCTAATGACCGTAATCTGCAGTTTAACCTCGTGACCTCGGATGACCTTGACCTGACCCAAGGCAATAAACAGCTTAGAAAGGTACTTAGAAGTGTCAAGACACACGAATCATACCGATTTATCGACAGCTTATGCGTTTAATATCGCAATTTTGCGCGACAATTCAATCCAACGAGACCTTTTCACACGGAGAAACATTTTGTATTTGACCTGACCTGTGACGTCATGGGTGACCTTGAGGTCAACAATACTATGTTTCCCTCGATAAATTTCCCAGGGCTATCGAATGCCGTTTTAATTTTTACATTCGGTCTATTAGTTCCGGAGATCCGAGGGGGGGGGGGGATGGGGCAAAAATTAGCCCCCCCCCAGTAAGTCGCGTTATGAAATATAACCCAGTAACTCGCGGGTTAACCCGCGAGTTACTGGGGTATATTCCATAACGCAACTTACTGGGGGGGGGGGATATTTGCCACCCTTCCCTCGGATCTCCTTAACTACTGGACCGATTGTAGAAATTCAACCAGCATTCGATAGCCCTGGGAAATTTATCGAGGGAAACCTATATTGTGGACCTCAGAGTCACTGATGACGTCACAGGTCAGGTCAAGTACAAAATGTTTGACCGTGTCAAAAGGTCTCGATGGATTGAATTGTCGCGCACAATTGCGATATTAAACGCATAAGCAGTCGATAAATCGGTATGATTCGTGTGTCTAACACTTCTAAGTGTCATCATAATTTATTTATGACTTTGTTTCAGGTCAAGGTCATCAGAGGTTACAAGGTCAACCGGCAGATTACGGTCATTATGCGTTGTAACACATGTTTGTGGGTTTGTTTTTCGTCCAGAACACGAACAATGACCTTAGAACATTGTTTGTTCCGTATAAATAGAAGTGAAAAGTAAAAACGGAACTTGAATTTTTTTATGCATGGTAATGCTGTGACAGTTGGTATATTTGTGTAACTTATAGGTCATAAGTCAGTCATTTTTGAAGATATCGACTTCAAATTTGGTACACATATTCACCGAACACGTCTCGATCACATATATTCCGTTTTTTCATAATTACGTTTTTTTTGTGTGAACATTTTCGAGAGAAAAAAATTATGTGGATTTCTCAAAATTTTGAATGAAAAAAAGCTGAAAAATCTTAGATGGCAGTTCGATATCCCGGTCTATTGTCAGTAATTTGATCTAAGATAATTGAATTGATCTCAAGCATTGTACCTTTGACGCAACAACTGAGAGAAAAAAAAAATGATATATGCACATATGAGGCCAGAAAAGGGAATACAGTAATTTTCTTGCAGTAGCGCGCTCAGAAATTGAAGAAAGGGGGTCATATTATTGCAAGGAAACTAAGAGGCATGGGCGTACAATGACATAACATACTGTAGTTTTCGGATGAAACACACACCACAGGCTACTCTACGAACGATTATAAGATAATAGGCGAGTCCAGGTAGAGTAAAAAGGGGGTAAGCAATGTTAATTGAAGTTGTAAGTGAAATAGTCACTGTTGGCTAGTTAGTAACATAATAGCGGATAATATACTTATCAAAAGTTATTGAGCCGCCCCAGTTTGGATCCTGGATACGCCTATGATGAAATACAACATGCAAAAAGTAACTATCTACGATCAGTAACATATTTATAGTGCTGGGTAGCAACTTGTCTGCGGCTAATATTTGTTTCCACTTTTACCCCCTTTTTCACTAACCTGGTACACCTATGGCAAAAAGTATGATTTAAACTGTGTTGTCTAATGTCACAATCACATACTATTTCATTTATTAAAAAAACAAAACATAAAAAATGGTTTTATTACGCATTTACTTCACCCCCATATTGAGTGACCTGAACACGCCTATGATTAATGAATTTTCAAACGCCACTGTCATATATCAATTTCCAATTCAATCTCTATCGATTCGTAATAATTGTGTTAAAATCGGTGGATAAACATGAAAGCTATGTTGGATCAAAAATACCACTAAAATTTGTGGTTTTTGCCCCCCTGTTGCCCTCCTATCAAAAAAATTAGATTTTTTTATTATTTAGAAATGTAGATCGTGTTGAGGGGAACCAAACACCGTTTCATTTTTGAAAATCGGACGGGTAGATCTCGATATCTCCGGGGGGGGGGGGGGGGCGGAATCCGCCCCCCCCCCCTGTTACAAATAGGGGTAGCCAGGAGCCTGTTACAAATAGGGTTATGATAATAGTTACTGCATCTTTGTTAAATTCTTCAATGACATTTTCGGTTTTGGTTTTCAGTGGAAGCAACGGATACGGATACGGACGTTTCGTCGGTGGCCATGGGCGTATCCATGCTCAAGGACAAGGATCTAGTGGATACGGACGTGGCGGATATGGCGGTGGACACGGTGGATACGGCAGCGGATATACCAACGGATACAGTGCTGATGTTGGAAACGGATACGGATATCGTGGAAATGGACAGGGATATCAATATGGTGGAAATAGACAGGGGTATGGATATGGTCATTAAATGACCTTCATATTTATACGGAAACAAATGAGTGTAGGTTGTATAGGCAAATCTTTGAAGAGGAGCTTTTCATGCATCAGTTTGTAACAGAGCCAACCAGACATTGCTCCATTCTAGACCTTGTATTCTCAGACAACAGTGATCTAGTTAGTGACATAAGTATTTGTGCAGGTCTAGGAACCAGTGATCACAATATGGTTAAATTCAATATCTCATCAGAAATGAGGCCCAAAGATAACCTTATTATGGTTCCAAACTTCAGCCGGGCTGATTTTGATGGTATTAGAAATGACCTCGCACAGATAAAATGGAACGTTGAGTTGGCAGGTTTAGATGCATGTGAGGCCTGGAATGTTTTCAAAGCTAGATTAAGCCAAATTCAGAATCGGCATATACCCCTCAGGCACAAACGTAACAGAACCAAGGGCAAACCAGTTTGGCTTACCCCAGAAGTAAGGAGTGCTATACAAGCTAAAAGAAGTGCATTTGGCATTTTGAAGGGATCTTCACTAGATATAAATCAGAAGGCCTACCAGAATGCAAGAAATTCAGTTAAGAAAAAGGTCAGAGCAGCTAAAAGGGCAAAGGAACTTGATTTAGCTAGACATTGTAATGCAGATAGTAAGAAGTTCTTCAGTTTTTATAAGTTCAGTACAGTTTCCAAAAATATAGGTCCATTTAAGTTAGATGATGTGTTAGTTAGCAAGGACAGTGAAATGGTTGAAGTGCTTAATGATCAGTTTCAATCTGTCTTTACTATCGAGGACCAGAGTAGTATTGCAGCACTTCAGCCTGAGCTAGAGACAGAGGAGACTATAGGAGAGTTAGGTGGCATAAGTAGTGAACTTGTTCTAGAATATCTAAAGAAAGTTAGGCCTAACAAGGCAGAAGGACCTGATGAAATCCATGCTAGACTTCTTAGGGAATCTGAAAGGGAGTTGTCGGTTCCATTAGCCATAATATTTTCTAAATCACTCGCAGATAGTAAAATTCCACTTGATTGGAAAAGAGCAAATGTTGTTCCTATTCATAAAAAGGGAGATAGAAGTAAAGAGGGAAACTATAGACCGGTTAGTCTGACCTCATTAGTCTGCAAGATGCTTGAATCAATCATCAAAGATAAGATTGTTGAATTCTTGGAGCAAAATGAACTCATCAAGGATACACAGCATGGCTTTAGGAAGGGCCGTTCTTGTTTAACTAATCTTCTGGAGTTTTTGGATGTTGCAACAGATAGCTTTGATCAGGGTAAACAGCTAGATGTAGCTTTTCTTGATTTCAGTAAAGCATTTGACAAAGTCCCCCATACAAGACTGGAGTTGCAACTTAAAATTCATGGGATCAGGGGCAAGATTCTGGATTGGATAGAAACGTGGCTTTCAGGACGCCAGCAAAGGGTTATATTGAATGGGTGCCAATCACAATGGAAGGAGGTTCTCAGTGGGGTTCCACAGGGCTCAGTCCTGGGCCCATTGCTTTTTATAATATTTGTGAATGCAATTGAGAACAGTATAGACAGCAAAGTCTTGAAATTTGCAGACGATCTAAAAGTTGTCAGGATTATTAGAGGAAAACATGATCAGGATGTTTTTCAATCAGATCTGGACAAGCTAGTTAAGTGGTCTGAAGCATGGCAGATGAAATTCAATTTGAGTAAATGTAAGATTATGCACGCTGGACGGGTTAGCAGTAAACATAGGTATGAAATGGGTGGGCAGAAAATGGAGCAGATTGAAAAGGAAAGAGATTTAGGTGTCGTGGTAAACAATAGACTATCAGCGTCAGACCAGGTTGTAGAAGCTAGGAAAAAGGCATTTAGAATGCTAGGGGCCATTAACAGAAATGTTTCCTACAAGAGTGAAAAGGTAATAACAAAACTGTATTGTGCATACGTTAGACCACATTTGGAGTATTGTGTACAAGCCTGGTCTCCAACATATGAGAAAGATTGCTGGTTGTTAGAAAGAGTTCAAAAAAGGGCAACAAAAATGGTTAATTGTCTTGGTAGTTTACCTTATGAAGATAGATTAAAGAAATTGGGTATGTTTTCACTTAGATATAGAAGGCTAAGAGGAGATCTAATTGAAGTCTTCAAATTTGTAAATAGTCAGCATTCTGGATATTTAAAGGGTATGTTTGAGTTCAATAGGGAAAATCGAGGTAGAGGTCATCAGCATAAACTCATTATGAAACAAAGTAGGACTAGGCTACGACAGTCATTTTTCAGTAGAAGGGTTGTAGGACATTGGAATATGCTACCAGGGGATGTCGCTGATGCAGTGACACTTGCTTCCTTCAAAATTAGATTAGATACATACTTTACAGAGAAGGGATTAGTTCATAAATACTCGTGGGATTAGCCTTCTTTTATGCAGGTAGAGTAAGGTGATTTGAAGGGGCGAGACTGGTGGAGGGGGGGGGGGAAACCTCTGATGGGCCCAAGAGGCTCTTTGTTGCACTTTTCTTTTATGTCTTTATGTCTTTATGTCTAAGGAAACTAAGATGCATGGGCCTACAATGACACAACATACTGTAGTTTTCGGAAGAAACACGCACCACAGGGTACTCTACGAATGATTATGAGATAATAGGCGAGTCCAGGTAGGGTAAAAGGGGGGGGGGGGTAAGCAATGTAATTGAAGTTATAAGTAAAATAGTCACTGTTGACTAGTTAGTGTCATAATTGCGGCTAATATACTTTTAAAAAGGTCTTACGCCTCCCCAATTTGGATACTGGATGCACCTATGATGAAGTACAATATGAAAAAGGAACTATCTACGATCAGCAACTTATTTATAGTGCTGGTAGCAACATGTCTGAGGTTAATATTTTTTTCCTATTTGACCTCCCTTTTTCACAAACCTGGTACCGTCTATGGCAACAAATATGATTTAAAACTGTGCTGTCTAATGTCACAATAACATAGCATTTCATTTATCAAAAAACAACATAAAAATAGTTTTATTTTGCATTTAATTCACCCCCATATTGAGTGACCTGCACACGCCTATGATTTTTGAATTTTTAAAAGTCATCGCCATATATCACTCTCCAATTCAATCTCTATCGATTTCCTTTGGTTGTGTTAAAATCGGTTGATAAACATGACAGCTGTGTTGGATCACATATACCACTAAAATTTGTAGTTTTTGCCCCCCCCCCCTGTTGCCCCCCTATAAAAAAAATGATTTTTTTAGTTTTTAGAAATGTAGATTGTGTTGAGGGAAAGCAAACGCCGTTTCATTTTCGAAAACCCGACGGGTAGATCTCGAGATCTCCGATGGGGGGGGGGGCGGAATCCGCCCCCCCCCCCCCCCCTGTTACAAATAGGGGTAGCCAGGTGCCTGTTACAAATAGGGTTAATCAACAGCAAACCGACCCAACCTGTGTTCCGTGCATATGTTTAATGTTTTGTTTTGTTTTGTTTTGTGTAATGTTTTGTTATTTCATTTTGAAAGGTATGCGCCGGGAATCAAACATTTAAAAGTTCGGGGTCCGGTTTTGAATTTGTAGTGTCTCGCCAGAATTAGCAGCTCGTTAACATGGGTTTGGCAGCCTTGGCGATTGTGGCGCATGGATGACTGTTATGACTATTACATGTGATTGGTTGAATTTGGTGCGCCGAATTAATCTCGGGTCAAACGCTGACGTGTCAGGGAGATCGCTGATAGAACTTGAGGCTGCACGTCAAGTCAGATGCTGCTGGTTTTGTCACCTTGTTTGATGGAGTTATCAATATGATTATGTAGTGAGGAAGAAGCTTTACAAAAGGTTGGCCAATACTATTCCAAGTAAATGCATTCAGCATTCTAAGTAAATGCGTAGATGCTTTGGAAAAGCGCTGCTTATGTCCTCTTTCTACAATCTCCAGTGATTGAAGAAACGGGTCAAAAACATGTAAACAGATGCAGAAATCTGTTCAGCATGTGAGAAAGAGCATAAAAGAATGTTTTGATTGAATTCTCAGTTAAGATCCGCACAAGGCTTTTCTAAAATATCAAATAAAAAATAATTGAAAGATGGTTTTCGGATTGCTTGTGCTCAGCGGCTTTAATAAATATGATTGCGTTGCGTTCTAATAAGAAACCATAATTCGAGTAACGCGTTTGTTTCATTTCTCCTAGAACCAGAAATTCTCCTTTCAGTCTTACGAGCAAATTGCAGTGCTTCTGTAATTTCTCCTTAATTATTGCGAGCAAGTTGCATGGCTTCTGTGCCGCAGGATATGTATGTAGATTGATCTGAAGTTCGCACTGTTTTGGGCTAAACCCTAGGCTAGTCAGACGGTGTTATTGAATTCTAGCTGATCGACTGTGCAACAATTCATCAGTCGACCTCGAAATAACAACCTATCTAACCAGCCGACCTCGAAATAACATGCCGTCCAACTGTCGCCTCACTGGCATCGGCGGGTGATTTAGAAACATGGTTTTTAATAACCCAACACCGTCCTGCAATTTGGTGGGAGTGCCGCGCACGCTTTTCCCGCTGGCCGCCAGAAACCTTGTACAGACAGACAGACAGGCGGAAATGAAAAAGCTACAGGGGGTTTCATAATTAATGCTACTTTAAATAAGCCGCAGGAAGACCAACAATATTATAAAGCTCGTGGATTTTTAGGTTATATTGTTGAAAAAACGTTGGGGTTTTTATCTGTGCAAAAATTACCCCGAAACAATTAGTATGATGAATGTTATAGGCCAACAATTGCAGAATTCTCAGCAAGCCACTTGCAGAATTCTTGTCTGCCTGCCTGGTGGGTTGCGTTCAGCGGCCGGTAATATGGGGCTTATACGGCTTCCAGCCCAGCTTCTTCCGCATAATCCGCCATACAGTTGTCGTGGATGTTCCCAACGGCTTGGCAACCCTGGGGACAGGGATGCTTTTCTTGGCTGTGTGATATGGCTTCACCATCTGTCGAATTTTCTCCACGAGCTCAGCCGATGTTGCAGTTCGACCTTGAGGCTTTGATGGAGAGATGAAGCCTGTTGACTGAAACCTTTCGATCAGTCTCTTGAAAGCCATCCTTGATGGTATGACATTTATTTTCTGGAAGTGACTGCCTAACTTTCGGCGCACTGTAGCTACGCTTTTCAGCGCACCAGACTGAGAGACTGCCTAAACTGCCTCTCCGTTTCAAAACGGCGCGTTGCAGCGTTTCTTGGGCCTCGAAATTGTTGGCCTATAACATTCATCAGACTAATTGTTTCGGGGTAGTTTTTGCACAGATAAAAACCCTAACGTTTTTGCAACAATACAACCTAAACATCCGCGAGCTTTATAATATTTTGGGTCTTCCTACGGCTTATTAAAAAGTAACATTCATTATGAAAAACCCTGTAGCTGCCAACTTAACCCTATTTGTAACAGGGTCCTGGCTACCCCTATTTGTAACAGGGGGGGGGGGGGATCCAGCCCCCCCCCCCGGAGATCTCGAGATCTACCCGTCTGATTTTCAAAAATGAAACGGCGTTTGGTTCCTCTCAACACGATCTACATTTCTAAATAAATAAAAAAAATATCTACATTTTTGATAGGGGGGCAACAGGGGGGCAAAAACCACAAATTTTAGTGGTATTTTTGATCCAACATAGCTTTCATATTTATCGACTGATTTTAACACAATTAATACGAATCGATAGATATTGAATTGGAAATAGATATATGACAGTGGCGTTTGAAAATTCAAAAATCATAGGCGTGTGCAGGTCACTCAATATGGGGGTGAAGTAAATGCGTAATAAAACCATTTTTTGATGTTTTTTAAATAAATTAAATGAAATGGTATGTGATTGTGACATTAGACAAAACAGTTGAAAATCATATTTTTTTGCCATAGGCGGTACCAGGTTAGTGAAAAAGGGGGGTAAAATTGGAAAAAATATTAACCGCAGAAAAGTTGCTATCCAGCACTATAAATATGTTACTGATCGTAGATAGTTCCTTTTTGCATGTTGTACTTTATCATAGACGTATCCAGGATCCAAACTGGGGCGGCTCAATACCTTTTGATAAGTATATTATCCGCTATTATGATACTAACTAGTCAACAGTGACTATTTCACTTACAACTTCAATTAACATTGCTTACCCCCCTTTTACCCTACCTGGACTCGCCTATTATCTTATAATCGTTCGTAGAGTAGCCTGTGGTGCGTGTTTCATCCGAAAACTACAGTATGTTATGTCATTGTACGCCCATGCCTCTTAGTTTCCTTGCAATAATACGACCCCCTTTCTTCCATTCCTGAGCGCGCCTCTGCAAAGAACGACTTTATTCCCTTTCCTGGCCTCATATGTGCATATATAATTATAAGCTAACCGTCTATTGCGCCGTTATCGCTGGCATATCGTCATCACCAAGCCAGTCACCCCCCTTTTCATATGCCTGAACACGCCCCTAAAACTCTATATGTAGTAAATTATGCAAATAATGTAAGCAGAAGCTATCTTTTACATCTCGATAACTATAAATGCCCCTTACATTGCTCTATTTGCTTCCCGCCAAGCATTGAATACTTCCTGGAACCCCCCCCCCCTTTTTCAAGCCTCTGAAACCGCCTCTGCCATGAAATTTTAATGATATTTCATTAACATCAACTAATTTTCACTTGTTGCAATCACCGTGAACCGATGTAACTCCTTCATACTCGAGGAAGTTACGAAGAAACCGTGAAGATCGCATTTCCGTATTATCGCCAAATATCGCCTCCGAACCCACCCAAAACTGTACCCTGGAACCGCCTCTGTTCAGGCTAAGAACTCAAAATTTTGACTCCAAATGTAGTATTCAATTCTATGAAAAGTCCCAAAATTTCATGGGCCTGCTTCCAGCCGTTCTGGAGATATCTTCGAAAAACATGAGGGGGGGGGGGGCAGAATCCGCCCCCTGTTACAAATAGGGTTAACCCCCCAAGAATAAATCTTCAAAATACCGAAGAAAACTCAAATGCTAAAGCATGAGACTTTTCTTCTAGGCATTCCTACCATTTTATACTAGAGTTCCGCCAGCTATGCGTAGTTGGCGGAGATATAAATTCGGAGCCCGTCCACGTGCGCACCTGCCGACTGACTTTGATTCCGACTCATCCGGACCGCCCCAAACTCATGCATTTAACTGCTCACAAAATGTCCGATCGATTGATCCAGCAGTTTCTAAGATCTAAAAGCGGCAGTAGCACGTCCGCACGTGCCAACAGACGCATTATGTATTGCGGGCAATGTTGCCAGTACCAATGCATGAAGCCATGCATCAAAGTTCAAGTCAATCTAGCCGATACTTTGGGAGATATTGACCACCAAATTTGAGGGCACCAATGTACGCCCCATTTGCATTTGTTACGTGCTCGCGCGCTTATCGGTTGGATAGATGTCATGGTGTGCCAAATAGTGAAAGTTGGTTTCATTTCCTATCCACACACCGGTTTTGGTACCCGTACCTCGCACCGTTCTGGGTCACGAATCTCCCAGGCGGAGGTCCCCTAAAATAGATTCGATGTCCTGTGCTGGCGTCCTGTGCACCCCGCACCGTCGCCACCACAAAAAGCACATAACCTCCTATAGCGTCTTATCTTTTCATAAACTTTGATGCACTGGCGTCGCAACATGTGACCTGCAGGTTCCAGAAAGCCCGATTTCGGAGGTGCCTCGCAGCACGTGCCACGTGCATTCTGCACCACTGAAAAGTGCAAAAGCACAAATCCACCTGACGTGTCTATGCACTCTGAAAATTTGGTGCGAGTGCCGTGCACGGTCTTCCCGCTAGCCGCCAGAAGCCTTGTACAGACAGACAGACGGAAATGAAAGCTAGCTGTCAACTTAATTCCCGAAGAATAAATCTCCGGAATGCCGAAGAAAACTAAAATGCTAAAGCTTTTCTTCCAGGCTTTTCTTTTTCTTCCAGACTCTTCCAGACTTTTCTTCCAGGCATTCCTATGATTTTGGATAAATCTCCGGAATACCGAAGAAAACTCAAATGCTAAAGCATGTGACTTTTCTCCTACACTCCATTTTTTTACACCCTTGAGGTGTAATGATGGAGTGGCCTATAATGAGAACCCATTTACACCACTGTTATCATGTTGCAACACCCTTCGCTGCCGTAATATCCTGTAACACCGACTATACCACCTGGATACACCCCTTTTATACCAACCTTACACCACATGGCTTTTTCGCACACCCACGCTACACCCCCTATACACCTCTCATTACGCCCTTTGTACCATCCACTTACACCTTATACACACCCTTTCTTCACCACCATACACCCTTGTTACACCCATCGTACCATTAACCGACACCTAATACACCCTTTCTACTCCGTCCATTTCCGTTCCTTTTGTTGGAAACAGAAGCAGAGAAATCACGTTTTTCCTGTGTATTTATAAAACCACACCGACAGGGAGCCACGTATGTGGCATACGTGGCACACATGGAACCTTTTGCACACTTTTGGTCCGTTCCGTCCTTCCGTCCGTTCCGTCCGTCCTTCCGTTCCGTCTAGGTACTGGAGGAGTTTGTTTAAGTTTGCGTCTTTAGTTTCATCAATGACTATCTCATGATGCAGTTTTCACGAGTGCGGCTTAAACGGGATGTCTCGTCGATGGCCGACATGATAGCCGGGTGACTGTCCGAAATCGGTGGACCGCCGACTTCATGAACTTCTCACTACACTTTTACTCACTACTCACTCCTCTACTCACTGTACTCACTTTTAATCCGTAATTTTCTGAACGTTTTTCGACGCTCAGTTTGTTTTGGGTGACGCTTTTCATAATGTGACATTCGACCGATTAATGAAGCAACTAATCGTGGAAATTGTTGGATAGGGAGATACGGTGTTGATACCTCCAGGGCGTGTTGACTTCACTTAAAACTCCCTGCCTACTTCTGCTTTTTGTTTTACACGTGGTATGTCTGTTCAAGCGAATTCGGCAACAATATTACCTTACCCATAATTGCTCCAGATAACTACACACCTGCGTGCAGAAACAGATTGAGAGTGGGTTGACCTTCGCCGGGGATGTTGTGCATAGCTGGCTATTACGCCCCGGCACCCAAGAGCACCAATGAACCGTACCACGCTGAGGCCTGTTACTGACACCCGGCTGATTCCGCCCTGCCCCCCCCTCCACCCCCACTCTTTCCGGGTCGGTTCGGAGCAGGTATAAATTGGGTGCTGTTCAGTCCGAAGTCAGTCAGATCATCTAACTTCACTGAGCCTCACCATGATGAAGGTAGGTGGCCGAGACTCGGGGGAGACGGGGCAGGTGGAGGCTGGTGCGGGCCGGGGTCAAAGCTTTCGGAGCGTCACAATCGAGATAAAAAAGATAGGTTAAACATCTTATTTTTGAGTGAAAAAGTCATCTAAATATTTTTGTTTGACACAAAAGGGAAATATCATCGAAAATAAGAACTAAAGATTACGTTGGGTATAGCTATCTTAACCCTATTTGTAACAGGGGGGCGGATTCCGCCCCCCCCCCTCATGTTTTTCGCAGATATCTCCAGAACGGCTGGGAGAAGGCCCATGAAATTTTGGGACTTTTCATAGAATTGAACTCCGCATTTGGAGTCAAAATTTTGAGTACTTAACTTGAACAGAGGCGGTTCCAGGGCACAGTTTTGGGTGGGTTCGGAGGCGACATTTGGCGAAAATACGGAAATGCGATCTTCACGGTTTCTTCCTAACTGCATCAAGTATGAAGGAGTTACATCGGCTTACCGTGATTGCAACAAGTGCAAATTAGATGATGTTAATGAAATATCATACACAATTGCATGGCAGAGGCGGTTTCAGGGGCTTGAAAGGGGGGGGGGGGGGGGGGGTCCAGGAAGTATTCAATGCTTGGCGGGAAGCCAATAAAGCAATGTAAGGGGCATTTATAGCTATCAAGATGTAAAAGATAGCTTCTGCTTCCATTATTTGCATAATTTATTACATATAGAGTTTCAGGGGCGTGTTCAGGAACATGAAAAGGGGGTGACTGGCATGGTGATGACGATATGCCAGCGATAACGGCGCAATATACGTTTAGCTTATAATAATATATGCACATATGAGACCAGAAAAGGGAATAAAGTCATTTTTTTGCAGAGGCGCGCTCAGGAATGGAAGAAAGGGGGTCATATTATTGCAAGGAAACTAAGAGGCATGGGCGTACAATGACATAACATACTGTAGTTTTCGGATGAAACACGCACCACAGGCTACTCTACGAACGATTATAAGATAATAGGCGAGTCCAGGTAGGGTAAATAGGGGGGTAAGCAATGTTAATTGAAGTTGTAAGTGAAATAGTCACTGTTGACTAGTTAGTATCATAATAGCGGATAATATACTTATCAAAAGGTCTTGCGCCGCCCTAGTTTGGATCCTGGATACGCCTATGATGAAGTACAATATGCAAAAAGGAACTATCTATGATCAGTAACATATTTTTAGTGCTGGGTAGCAACTTGTCTGCGGTTAATATTTTTTCCCAATTTTACCCCCCTTTTTCACTAACCTGGTGCCGCCTATGGAAAAAATATGATTCATAACTGTTTTTCTAATGTCTCAATCACATACCATTTCATTTATCAAAAAAACAACATCAAAAAATGGTTTTATTACGCATTTACTTCACCCCCATATTGAGTGACCTGCACACGCCTATGATTTTTGATTTTTCGAACGTCACTATCATATATCAATTTCCGATTCAATCTCTATCGATTCCTATTATTTGTGTTAAAATCGGTCGATAAACATGAAAGTTATCTTGGATCAAAAATACCACTAAAATTTGTCGTTTTTGCCCCCCTGTTGCCCCCCTATCCAAAATTTAGATTTGTTTTATTATTTATAAATTCAGATCGTGTTGAGGGGAACCAAACACCGTTTCATTTTCGAAAACGGAAGGGTAGATCTCGAGATCTCCGGGGGGGGGGGCGGAATCCGCCCCCCCCTGTTACAAATAGGGGTAGCCAGGAGCCTGTTACAAATAGGGTTAAACCGCGCCGTGCCGAAGGGGGGGGGGGCATTTAGACGCCACGCCCTAAGGTTTTTCGAAGATAGCTGACAAATTGCGACTTGGAGCGCCACTGTTTTTGCGCAGCTGTTTGAGAATCAATAACCCACATTGTGTGAAGTTCTTGACCTCCAGTCATCTCAGGTCAGGTCATCAGGCCAGGTCACGTTACCCCTCATCCAAAAAAGGTTGTCGTCGTATTAAAGCCACAGTGTCTGACCGATTAGTTTCAAACTTACAGGATTTCATAAGGTCATAAGTACCTACAATTCGTTGATCTTGGATTTTTGAATATCGGTGACCTAAGGTCGGGTCAATTTCGTGATCTTCCCATTATAAGACAATGGGGAAATATTCAAATGCTTCCTATTCCGAAGATACGCATGATATCAGTCCATTTCCTTCTGGATCATGTAATAACAGGTAATTATTGATGATCTAGGTGCAATTTTGTTCAGTGATTCCTACAAAGTGAGCCGAGGTCAAACGAGGTTACCAACACCTTTGCGTCAATAGCTCTCGACAGAAGGATTATACATTAGTGAAACAATCACCAATGTGTTAGCCTGGTCGAGACACGTCTCCCAATATGCAACATGACCTACTTGGGTCAACACTTGACCTCTTCCTCGGGTCAACTTTTAAAGTTGACCTGACCTGGTCAACAGGAATATGATTCAAAACGCCTTGACGAGACAAACACGATGGCGTCACAATTATTGCTTTATCTGTATTTGGTAATAAGCCATTTGCAAAAACTTTTTGCCAACAAAATTGCCTTTTTGAGATTTGATGAGCTCTGGAGCCTAAGCTATTGATCTGAGCTAACATTCGATGACTCCAAGTGCGACTTCATTTTTCACGATCTTTCGATTCCTTTTTGTTGTTTTTGTCCTAGCTATCATACCGAGATATCATACCGAGGGGGAGTTCGAAGCGAAGTGCTAAAACTGGAAAATCTGGCCTTTGATGACCTCATATTTGATGACCTGGCCTTTGATGACCTTAATATTTACCTGAGCCAAAAACAACACAATAGTTGTAAAACTATTTTTGACGAACTTTCGAACGGTCATTTCGGTTTTTAACTCAGTTTAATAGGAGCCGAGTTGGAGAGGGGGAAGTTTAAACGCCCCCGGCGGCATGACGAAGGTAGCTCCGATCACCAGCACGGCTCGGGTTAACATCAATTTATCACTTTTGAGAACAGAATATGACGCGTTTATCATAGATACAATTAATCAGAACATAAACCATAATTAAAGTAGCAAAAAGTAATTATTTCTTTATGAGATGTCTACTTTTGTGATTCCTATTTTTCTGATATTATACAGCATCTAATGTTTCAAAACAAAAACAATTTCGGTGATAGCATGCGGGCACTTCGCTAATATAAGTCAGGACACAGGACACGTGCCGCAAACGTAATGTAAACTTTCCACATGTTCACATCTATGGAAAAACCAGGTAGGTGCATACATATCTCCATACACGTTTTCTAAAATTCCTCTCTGACATGTTTTTCACCTGTTTCAGTTTGTCGTTCTCGCCCTGTGTGTGGGCACAGCGGCTGCCTGCTGCTCTGGACCTGGACAGGGTCACGCCAACGTTCAAATGTGAGTATAGATCCGCCCATGGAACAACACTCCTGAGAGCCATTGCGCTGCGCTTCGTTTACAGCTTCAGCATTTATATGTAGCTTTAGCCTCTATATTTGTAGTGGTTATAGTTCAGACGATTGCTCTGACGGAATGAAAATGGAAATAATACGCTATTGTTTTTTCTAACATTACCCTCGCCCTACGGAAGCTTTTTTCACCTTCGCCCTACGGGGGGCCTGACAAGCCCCCCTGTTAACTTCCAAACTAAACAACTTAGAGCAATGCGACAAGAACCAGCATATTGCCTGTCATAAGAGGAATCTAACAGTATGCAATTTTTAGGTTTCAGATCAACGGGTGACCTTCCAGATCAAGTGAATGACCTCGGATTTACCACGTCCAGAACAGCGATTTTGCTCTTCAGAAAACCTTAAAATTAGAAATTGATAAATGTAAATACAAATGCATGTTCCTAGACCAGTTTTGGATCAGATGTACAGAAAAGGTAATAATGTGTTCGTATCTTGTCAAAAAAAAGTCAAAAAAAGTTATTTTTAAAAATGACGTCATCAGTTTCTTACAGTTAGGGAGCCATCACTCAGGCAAAAATGAAGATATTGCTTGAGATTTGATATGGGTATTGTCCATACTCAGTTCCCCCACATATATTTCGGTTTTTCTAATATCTTTGAAATTTTTATTTTGTTGGGTTTTTTCCAAACAAATCAGTTTTATTTTTATTTAAGGGGTCAAAAACCTTTTTTTTTTAAATCTGAGATTGCCATGATAAAGAGAATGCTATTTAGTATCTTTGGTGAATTGTGTCTGCAATTTGTTTTAAAACTCTGTTTTCTACGATTTTTCAAATATTTCTCATTTTTTACCAACATGACATCATCAAACATGATTATCTCCCAAGCGACTTAACCAATGTCAATTAATTTTTTACAGCATGCGTAAAATTGTTGTGGACTCAGTTACCGAAAAATTCAGCAAGATCTACTGCATGCGTAAAAAGTTATGCAAGAAAAACCTCAGGGGGGTGGGGGGGGGGGGCTGTCAGCCCCCCCGTAGGGCGAGGGCTAAAAAGGTTGAATATTGCGTATAAGGATGGATATGATAACAAGCTGATGGTGTGTTGCCACTACGCTCATGATTTCACTCAATTTATTTCAGCTACAACCCAAGGGGAAGCATCCAGTATGGAACTCATGTATCTCACCCTATCTACAGGTAAGCTTTGTTTGACAGCAAGCTTTTTACTTTAATCAATTAACTGTTCACTACATATGTGTCCTGTTTCTCTAGATAGACATTTTGCATTGTAAATACATGTTGTGAGCATCACTTCATGTCAACCAGAATGTCCTATTAAGGGATTTTTATACCTGGAAAACATGCAGTCCCATTAACCTGCGACTTACTGGGGGGCTATTTTTTGCCCCCCCCCCTTCCCGTTATTTTGCAATAACTCCTAAACTAACACAGGTATTGTCACCGAACTTGCAGTAACTTCTTTAACATCAATTCTACACATGTTGGCAAATGTAAAAGTAAAAGGCTATGATAAGTCAACCGAAAATGACGTCAGAGTGACGCCATGTTCTTCGGTTTTTGTTGCAAAATAATGGTTTGCGGAAAACGCTGTCAAAGGTACGATATTGGAGATAAACTCAATTGTATTACATAAAATTACTGACAATAGACCGAAAGATCAAAACGCTATCTCGGATTTTTGAGTTTTTTTATTCAAAATTTTGAGAAATCCATTTTTTTTTAAAATCAAGAATACATCAGAATTATCCAAAAACTGGAATATATGTGATCGAGACGTGTGCGGTGAAAATGTGTACCTAATTGGAAGTTTATATCTTCAAAAATGACTGAGTTATGACCTTTAAATGACAAAAATCGACCACCTCTCTCAGCATTACTATGTAAAAAACGCATTTCCATTTTTGCTTTTTACTTCTATTTATATGGAAAAAACAATGTTCTAAGGTCATTTTTCGCGTTCTAGACGAAAAACAAACCCATAAACATGTGTTACAACGCCTAATGACCGTAATCTGCAGTTTAACCTCGTGACCTCGGATGACCTTGACCTGACCCAAGGCAATAAACAGCTTAGAAAGGTACTTAGAAGTGTCAAGACACACGAATCATACCGATTTATCGACAGCTTATGCGTTTAATATCGCAATTTTGCGCGACAATTCAATCCAACGAGACCTTTTCACACGGAGAAACATTTTGTATTTGACCTGACCTGTGACGTCATGGGTGACCTTGAGGTCAACAATACTATGTTTCCCTCGATAAATTTCCCAGGGCTATCGAATGCCGTTTTAATTTTTACATTCGGTCTATTAGTTCCGGAGATCCGAGGGGGGGGGGATGGGGCAAAAATTAGCCCCCCCCCCCCAGTAAGTCGCGTTATGAAATATACCCCAGTAACTCGCGGGTTAACCCGCGAGTTACTGGGGTATATTCCATAACGCAACTTACTGGGGGGGGGGGGATATTTGCCACCCTTCCCTCGGATCTCCTTAACTACTGGACCGATTGTAGAAATTCAACCAGCATTCGATAGCCCTGGGAAATTTATCGAGGGAAACCTATATTGTGGACCTCAGAGTCACTGATGACGTCACAGGTCAGGTCAAGTACAAAATGTTTGACCGTGTCAAAAGGTCTCGATGGATTGAATTGTCGCGCACAATTGCGATATTAAACGCATAAGCAGTCGATAAATCGGTATGATTCGTGTGTCTAACACTTCTAAGTGTCATCATAATTTATTTATGACTTTGTTTCAGGTCAAGGTCATCAGAGGTTACAAGGTCAACCGGCAGATTACGGTCATTATGCGTTGTAACACATGTGTGTGGGTTTGTTTTTCGTCCAGAACACGAACAATGACCTTAGAACATTGTTTGTTCCGTATAAATAGAAGTGAAAAGTAAAAACGGAACTTGAATTTTTTTATGCATGGTAATGCTGTGACAGTTGGTATATTTGTGTAACTTATAGGTCATAAGTCAGTCATTTTTGAAGATATCGACTTCAAATTTGGTACACATATTCACCGAACACGTCTCGATCACATATATTCCGTTTTTTCATAATTACGTTTTTTTTGTGAACATTTTCGAGATAAAAAAATTATGTGGATTTCTCAAAATTTTGAATGAAAAAAAGCTGAAAAATCTTAGATGGCAGTTCGATATCCCGGTCTATTGTCAGTAATTTGATCTAAGATAATTGAATTGATCTCAAGCATCGTACCTTTGACGCAACAACTGAGAGAAAAAAAAATGATATATGCACATATGAGGCCAGAAAAGGGAATACAGTAATTTTCTTGCAGTAGCGCGCTCAGAAATTGAAGAAAGGGGGTCATATTATTGCAAGGAAACTAAGAGGCATGGGCGTACAATGACATAACATACTGTAGTTTTCGGATGAAACACACACCACAGGCTACTCTACGAACGATTATAAGATAATAGGCGAGTCCAGGTAGAGTAAAAAGGGGGTAAACAATGTTAATTGAAGTTGTAAGTGAAATAGTCACTGTTGGCTAGTTAGTAACATAATAGCGGATAATATACTTATCAAAAGTTATTGAGCCGCCCCAGTTTGGATCCTGGATACGCCTATGATGAAATACAACATGCAAAAAGTAACTATCTACGATCAGTAACATATTTATAGTCCTGGGTAGCAACTTGTCTGCGGCTAATATTTGTTTCCACTTTTACCCCCTTTTTCACTAACCTGGTACACCTATGGCAAAAAGTATGATTTAAACTGTGTTGTCTAATGTCACAATCACATACTATTTCATTTATTAAAAAAAAAAAAAAGTTTTATTACGCATTTACTTCACCCCCATATTGAGTGACCTGAACACGCCTATGATTAATGAATTTTCAAACGCCACTGTCATATATCAATTTCCAATTCAATCTCTATCGATTCGTAATAATTGTGTTAAAATCGGTGGATAAACATGAAAGCTATGTTGGATCAAAAATACCACTAAAATTTGTGGTTTTTGCCCCCCTGTTGCCCTCCTATAAAAAAATTAGATTTTTTTATTATTTAGAAATGTAGATCGTGTTGAGGGGAACCAAACACCGTTTCATTTTTGAAAATCGGACGGGTAGATCTCGATATCTCCGGGGGGGGGGGGGGCGGAATCCGCCCCCCCTGTTACAAATAGGGGTAGCCAGGAGCCTGTTACAAATAGGGTTATGATAATAGTTACTGCATCTTTGTTAAATTCTTCAATGACATTTTCGGTTTTGGTTTTCAGTGGAAGCAACGGATACGGATACGGACGTTTCGTCGGTGGCCATGGGCGTATCCATGCTCAAGGACAAGGATCTAGTGGATACGGACGTGGCGGATATGGCGGTGGACACGGTGGATACGGCAGCGGATATACCAACGGATACAGTGCTGATGTTGGAAACGGATACGGATATCGTGGAAATGGACAGGGATATCAATATGGTGGAAATAGACAGGGGTATGGATATGGTCATTAAATGACCTTCATATTTATACGTATCTTACAATATGTACCATACTTCAATGTCCACCTTGAGTATTACGATTTTAGTATTCAATGGAATTCGTTTACTTCCCAATGCAATCATGGCCCGACACTTCCTCGTCTACCTGTTCAATAAAGCCTGTGAATACACACTATACGGTGGTTTTCATTACAAGCCTGTGAATACACACTAAACGGTGGTTTTCCTTACAAGCCTGTGAATACACACTATACGGTGGTTTTACTTACAAGCCTGTGAATACACACTATACGGTGGTTTTACTTACAAGCCTGTGAATACACACTATACGGTGGTTTTCTTTACAAACGTCCAGGAATACGCCGGTACAGATCATGGCATTAACCCTATTCCCTGCGCGGGACAGATTCTGCCCCTCCCGGTGGTTTTTCGCTTGCCACTTCTAAACCGTTAGGCCTAGCGTCCTAAAACTTTGTGACTTTTCCTAAAATTGAATGGCGCGTGTTGTGTCAAATTAAAAAACGGTCCAGCAGAGGCGGTTCCAGGCTCCTGGTTTGGGGTAGGTGTTACGCATGCGGTTTTGCGGCGCATACTTCCTTCGTGGTTTGCTGTGCAATAAATACGTCAGAACAATTTCAATGCAATGTGCATCATAGATACTGGGATTGTACATATTTTTGGGGCAGAGGCGCACTCAGGATAACAAAAATGGGAGGCGATACCCACCCTAAAATTAGGTCCAACTTCAAATTAGTAATATGATTAAAGTTTTACGAGCATGGTGTTTTTTCCTGGATCCACATATGCGCAATATTGCAAATTTAACAAATTACAGCATATAATGCCCACATCGTGCCGCTGACATCGTGGGAAAGTTGGAGGCGTTCATAAAGACATAAAAGACATAAAAGAAAAGTGCAACAAAGAGCCTCTTGGGCCCATCCGAGGTTGCACCCCCCCCCCCCCCATCCCCCCCCCCCTCCACCAGTCTCGCCCCTTCAAATCACCTTACTCTACCTGCATAAAAGAAGGCTAATCCCACGAGTATTTATGAACTAATCCCTTCTCTGTAAAGTATTTATCTAATCTAATTTTGAAGGAAGCAAGTGTCACTGCATCAGCGACATCCCCTGGTAGCATATTCCAATGTCCTACAACCCTTCTACTGAAAAATGACTGTCGTAGCCTAGTCCTACTTTGTTTCATAATGAGTTTATGCTGATGACCTCTACCTCGATTTTCCCTATTGAACTCAAACATACCCTTTAAATATCCAGAATGCTGACTATTTACAAATTTGAAGACTTCAATTAGATCTCCTCTTAGCCTTCTATATCTAAGTGAAAACATACCCAATTTCCTTAATCTATCTTCATAAGGTAAACTACCAAGACAATTAATCATTTTTGTTGCCCTTTTTTGAACTCTTTCTAACAACCAGCAATCTTTCTCATATGTTGGAGACCAGGCTTGTACACAATACTCCAAATGTGGTCTAACGTATGCACAATACAGTTTTGTTATTACCTTTTCACTCTTGTAGGAAAGATTTCTGTTAATGGCCCCTAGCATTCTAAGTGCCTTTTTCCTAGCTTCTACAACCTGGTCTGACGCTGATAGTCTATTGTTTACCACGACACCTAAATCTCTTTCCTTTTCAATCTGCTCCATTTTCTGCCCACCCATTTCATACCTATGTTTACTGCTAACCCGTCCAGCGTGCATAATCTTACATTTACTCAAATTGAATTTCATCTGCCATGCTTCAGACCACTCAACTAGCTTGTCCAGATCTGATTGAAAAACATCCTGATCATGTTTTCCTCTAATAATCCTGACAACTTTTAGATCGTCTGCAAATTTCAAGACTTTGCTGTCTATACTGTTCTCAATTGCATTCACAAATATTATAAAAAGCAATGGGCCCAGGACTGAGCCCTGTGGAACCCCACTGAGAACCTCCTTCCATTGTGATTGGCACCCATTCAATATAACCCTTTGCTGCCGTCCTGAAAGCCACGTTTCTATCCAATCCAGAATCTTGCCCCTGATCCCATGAATTTTAAGTTGCAACCCCAGTCTTGTATGGGGGACTTTGTCAAATGCTTTACTGAAATCAAGAAAAGCTACATCTAGCTGTTTACCCTGATCAACGCTATCTGTTGCAACATCCAAAAACTCCAGAAGATTAGTTAAACAAGAACGGCCCTTCCTAAAGCCATGCTGTGTATCTTTGATGAGTTCATTTTGCTCCAAGAATTCAACAATCTTATCTTTGATGATTGATTCAAGCACCTTGCAGACTAATGAGGTCAGACTAACTGGTCTATAGTTTTCCTCTTTACTTCTATCTCCCTTTTTATGAATAGGAACAACATTTGCTCTTTTCCAATCAAGTGGAATTTTACTATCTGCAAGTGATTTAGAAAATATTATGGCTAATGGAACCGACAACTCCCTTTCAGATTCTCTTAAAAGTCTAGCATGGATTTCATCAGGTCCTTCTGCCTTGTTAGGCCTTACTTTCTTTAGATATTCTAGAACAAGTTCACTACTTATGCCACCTAGCTCTCCTATAGTCTCCTCTGTCTCTAGCTCAGGCTGAAGTGCTGCAATACTACTCTGGTCCTCGATAGTAAAGACAGATTGAAACTGATCATTAAGCACTTCAACCATTTCACTGTCCTTGCTAACTAACACATCATCTACCTTAAATGGACCTATATTTTTGGAAACTGTACTTAACGTATAAAAACTGAAGAACTTCTTACTATCTGCATTACAATGTCTAGCTAAATCAAGTTCCTTTGCCCTTTTAGCTGCTCTGACCTTTTTCTTAACTGAATTTCTTGCATTCTGGTAGGCCTTCTGATTTATATCTAGTGAAGATCCCTTCAAAATGCCAAATGCACTTCTTTTAGCTTGTATAGCACTCCTTACTTCTGGGGTAAGCCAAACTGGATTGCCCTTGGTTCTGTTACGTTTGTGCCTGAGGGGTATATGCCGATTTTGAATTTGGCTTAATCTAGCTTTGAAAACATTCCAGGCCTCACATGCATCTAAACCTGCCAACTCAACGTTCTATTTTATCTGTGCGAGGTCATTTCTAATACCATCAAAATCAGCCCGGCTGAAGTTTGGAACCATAATAAGGTTATCTTTGGGCCTCATTTCTGATGAGATATTGAATTTAACCATATTGTGATCACTGGTTCCTAGACCTGCACAAATACTTATGTCACTAACTAGATCACTGTTGTCTGAGAATACAAGGTCTAGAATGGAGCAATGTCTGGTTGGCTCTGTTACAAACTGATGCATGAAAAGCTCCTCTTCAAAGATTTGCCTATACAACCTACACTCATTTGTTTCCTCTGCTATACTTTCGTATCCTCTTAAGTTAAAATATCCCATAATAAGTCACTGAGCCCGAAAGTTCCTACGTATTTCCTCACAAATATCTTGGTCTGTTTCAGCTTGGGAGTTCCTTGGAAGATTCCCTGGTCTGTAAAATGCACCTATCCTCAACCTTCCTCTGTTTCCTGTACCAATTTTAATGTCAAGCCAGATTGATTCTACTTCTTTTACTTTACTAGAATCATCAACTCTAGTAGTGCAGTACAAGCTATTTACATATACAAACACTCCGCCTCCCTGCCGTGATTCTCTGCAGTATGAGAACATGTTATACCCTTGTAACTCGAAATCCTGTAGCCTATCCCTATTATACCCCTCACTAACCCATGTCTCGGTTACACAAATGATATCAGGATTTTCAAGGGCAACATAACACTCAAACTCATCAAATTTAGACCTAATACTTTGGGCATTCAGCAACACACATGTGATCTTATACTTTGAGCTGACTCTACTAATTCTGAGGGAATTATGATCTACTGTCCTATTCTGACATGAACTTCTACCAATGCTTACTTCTTGATGCCCTAGTACTAGCGTCCCTGAACCCCCCCTCCTACCTAGTTTCCCTGAATGACACTTCTGTAGGCATCTCCCAAAGCCCTTGCCCCCTCATCCGATAAGTGAAGCCCATCCTTCATATAGTACCTATGCCACTCATAGAACTGATCCCATAAGTCTACATAACTAAGCCCCATAGCTGAACATAAGTTCTGAACTGAGCTGTTCACAGACAGAGCTCTCGAGTACCACTCCTCACTGGCTCCACAGCGAGGGAGGATGCCAGTCACAATGACTGGTTTCCTGGACTCCTTCAACCTCTGCAGCAGGCTCCGGTACTCATGCACGTATGGTCGTCTGCCATCGATGTGCACTGTCCCCTGAAAACTGTGACCCCACGTCGCCCACGCTGCCCGTGGCTGGAGGGTAACCACGAGCTGCGCAGTGTAATGCGTGAGCGCGACCGGGCCTACCGGGAATGGCACAGGTACGGTACGGAGACCGCCCTTATCGAGTATCGGCGGCTTCGAAACCGGGTTAAGAGTTGCTGTGCCCAGGCGAAACGCGACTTTCTGTGCGCGACCATGCTGTCTGATCGTGCGTGTTTCTGGCGCGGGATCCGTGAGTTCGCTCTTCGACCCACGAGAGGGGGAGGTGGCGGCGCCGAGGATATGCCGATGGACCGAGCTGACGACTTCAATCGCCATTTCGCCTCAGTCGGGCCTATGATAGCTGCCGAGCTGGCAGACGGCTGCCACAGCGTGCCACCTCTTCCTCCGAGACCACCGTGCGTCACCACAGCCCGGCTAGTCTTACAACCGGTGACCTTACCCATGCTTTCTAAAGCCTTGAAAGAACTGTCCTCTTATAGGTCTGATGGACTTGATGGTGTGCCGCTACTTGCATTGAAAAACTGTTTCGCTGTCTTAGGGCCTCACTTGCTTCATCTCGTCAACACTTCTGTCATCACTTGCGTCTTCCCAAGTGACTGGAAAATTGCCTCAGTTTTTCCTCTTAATAAATCTGGGCCTCGCGACGCTCCTGGCAATTTTAGGCCGATATCGATTTTATCAGTGCTGTCAAAATTATGCGAGAAGGTTGTATGTACGCAGTTGTCTGCGCATCTCGTTTCCCACAGCCTGTTGGCGCCTTCACAATACGCGTACAGGCCGTGCCACTCGACGGAGGACGTCATGGTCGACGCTGTGGAATGGATGACGCGCCGGATCGACGCGGGACATGTCGTCGCCGTCACCTCCGTCGACCTTAGTAAAGCCTTTGACAGCGTTGACCACACTGTCCTCCTGACCAAGCTACAGTGGTACGGTATCGATCCCTGATGGTTCCGGAGTTACCTCTATGGATCGCGGCAGGTGGTGAGAGGCGGATCACTATCCCTTCCCTTATCCCACGGCGTCCCTCAGGGGTCACTCGTGGGCCTAATCCTCTTCAGCATCTTCACGAACGACCTGGCATCGTACCTTCCTCACGGGCGTCTGGTGTCCTACGCAGACGACACCCAGCTCCTCGACTCCGCCTTCCCAGCACACCTATCCCTACTCAAATCCCGATAGGAGGATACCATCATTGCGGTCCAATCCTACTTCACTGCCAACTCCTTAAAGATGAACCCCACCAAGACCACCCTCCTCCTTGTCGGTACTCCTCAAGCCCTTACAAAGACTCCATCCTTTCAGCTCAACATCTCCAACCACACACTCAATCCCTTGCCGTCCGTGAAGATGCTGGGGGTCACCATGGACCGTAACTTGTCCTGGGAAGAGCACATTTCCAATTTAGTCCAAAAGTGCAACTCCATCCTGTTGTCTGTATAAAATTCGTCAACACCTCACACCCGAGACCCGCAAACTCCTAATCCAGACACACGTGTTCCCCCACATACTGTACTGCCTCTCCGTCTTGGGCGGGGCCGCTGCCTGCCACCTCAGCCGGGTAGGGAAGGTGATAAATTTCGCGGCAAGAATCGTCTCGGGTGCGCGGGGTCGTGATCATATATCACCGGTCGTGGAGTCGCTGGGCTGGCGTGGTATACGCGACCTCGTTGCGCGCCGAGACTGTATCGGCGTCTATAGGGCCTTAAACGATCCCTGCGCCCCGGCAGCGGTCCGATCGCTATTCACCCCTCGCACCGTTGTGAGTGAACGCCTCACGCGGGCTGCGGTGGCTGGTGCTCTAGAGCTGCCCGCTTTCCGGCTATCCATGTCGCGCAGGGCTTTTCCTATAGGGCGGCCTCGTCTTGGAGCAACCTGACGCCAGTCATTATGGCCTCTCGGAGCCTCGCCGTGCTAAAATCCCAACTCGAAAAATGTGACGACGGTGTGTGAAAGCTTGACATCGTACGTTTTATTAACATAGTTACCATGATTTTCTTGTGTGTGTGCGATGCGTGTTTTAAATTTTCTGTCGTGTTTTTCGTTTGTATCGCCCAACTTGTATCACTTTCACTCGAATCGAACATTAAGCCATTTATATGGAATGATTCGCAAATACATGAATGAAGTACATGTGACGTTCATGTCCCAAACAATCACGAACAGCACATATGTTTTTCTGAAAATCCCCGCCCCTCATTTTACATTCCATGAATACGCCTATGATTTTATGTTTTGTTTTTGTCTTTTCATATATCAAAGACCAGTACATTTCAAGCTTCAAAACGTTTGGGGACTGAAAATCAGTCGAGCCACATGGCCGCAATGACCTTTCAAAAAACACCCAAAAGTTTCGTAATTTTTGCCACCTGTCCCCCCATTTTTGAACAAAACAAAAATTTCGGGATAAAAAAGAGAGATCTTGTCATGACGAATCGAATGATGTTTTTCCCATCGAAATCGACCGAGTGGTTCTCGAGATCTCTGGGGGGGGGGGGGGGGGCAGAATCTGCCCCCCGCAGGTTAAAGAGATTATACTGGGTTTTCCCAGAATAATTGAGTTACATAGTAAAACTTACTTATAAAGGTGGTAGAAGTCACACGGTAGTCACATTTTTATGGAAATTACCTCGTCTGCACGTAAGGACATTTCAAAGTGCGCGGTGATGCCACCGCGTACTTTCTGCAGTACTGGCTGAGGCAAGGCCAGTCATCTCTTTTATGTTAATGAAAACACCTCACTTATGACATATTTCCGGTCACAATAAGCAATATATAATAAAATAAACTTGTTTTTTTCCAACGACAGCAGCAGTTACCTAGTTTTTCCCATAAAATTCGTCATTTTTCATGAATTTTCATGCCAAAAAATGAATACGCCACCACCAAATTCTCAACGCTAAAGGCAGCAGCAAAAAAAAACAAAAAAAAAAACACAAAACCCGAACGAAAAGTATGTAGTACTACAGAGTCCCGTAATAATTTAATTTAATAATCTTTTTGTGATCCAGTGTAGGAATTGCAGATAATTCAAAGCTCTATAATTGATGAAAAACGATTAAACGCATGGTATGTCTTGCCTGGCCTAGAGCGTCTTGAATTTAGTAACTCCTTCTACAATCGTCATCCAGATGGCAAAGAACGTAAGAATTGTCACGTATGCCAAGGTGGTCTTGAAAAAGGCTGTATTAACTGGCGGTCTGTTTACATAGCCTTGAATGGTGTCTGCCAGCATCCAGGTATACGATCAGAATAAGTATTTCAAGATTATGCTATTCTAGCTTGAACAGGCCTCAGAGTATTTTACCAAAGAGTAAGTTGTGAAAAGGGTGTTGTACATCAGACAGATCAAACTGAATTGATGGTGACTCTTACACTCCGGTACCAATCCTAATTTGTGATTGTTTACTGATGTTCGGTCACCAGTGCATAATTGATGTTGTTTTGGTTTTCCAGCATCAACTAGCAATGTCTTGCATGGTATGTGACTCAGTCAAGAAGCTACACATAAGTTGCCAAATGCTTCCACTGAGCGATCAAGAAGGCCAAACTGGGTACTGTATTGCTCAGACCGCTATAAGCAATTAAACCCAAGAATATGCAAGAATCACTTCAGTGATAAACAGTTTGCTGTAATTAAAATGAAATTGTTCGGCAAATCAGGAATTGAGCATTGTTTTGCCAAGAAATGTGGTCACTGACGGCTGACCTATTAGAAATTGGCGCTTGAACTGGCTATCATGAGATGAAAGACACGATCAGCATGTTGCGCAAGAGGTATATGACTGAATGAACGTTACTGCCTTTGTACAGCTCATTTCTGTAACATTAGCAAATAATGCTAGTCACATTGAATTTAAAAGTTGTAGCGTAATAATATGGAATGTACATGATTAAAAGAAATGTCAGACATCAGTGTTTCAATATCATGAGTTATATCCCACCGTCGACTCATCATTTTATACCGTCATCAAACCCGGATATTTATCTAATCTGCATATGCTTCCAGACCATTGTTCATTACTAATTGCCCTAGGTTAGCTTTGATATTTGTCCATTATTGCAGGTTTCTGAGCGAACAACGCCAGGGCGTAGGCCAGGAGACGTTGTGAAGACCTCAGTCCTCAACCACCAGCAGCTACGCCCAGGTAAAACATATACATAACAAGGGGACATTGCAGTTTGCATCTGTTCACATAATACTGGCTAAAATTGTGTGGATTGTGCACGACAGTTGAGGGAGCTTCCATGCAAGTTTTAAAGTTAGTGGAAAGTTAAGCATGTAACCATGCCATAGTTGGATGATGCGTTGAACGCTCATTGCAGCTGGCATGTATGTGGGTTCTGTATTTCAAATGTTGTGAATAATATACTAAAAGTACTTGCCTAGTTAGGTATATGGCTATGGCGGAAAAGTGCCATCTTAGTATTTGTGAAATGTTGTACATTATGACATTGGATGGATGTGTTATAATCATAGGCGTACACAAGAGGGGGCAAACAGGGCAATTGCCCTCCCCTGAAGGTCTGTATGTGCCCCCTTTGGTATTTTTTGGGAAGAAGAAAATACTGCAAAATATGCCCCTCTAAAAATATAGTGGGCCAAATCTGGTGAGTTTTTTTGGGTAGTGGTACCTTATCTCGCGCACTGCAGGGGCTTTGCGCCGAACACGAACTGCAGGGGGGGTTGATTTCCGCCACCCCCCCTGAGATCTCGAAAACTACGCAACGCAGCGAGAAGCAGAAAAAGGCATTTGATAGCTTCATACATGTTCTATCGAAAGTATTTCAGTGTTTTTTTAAGTCAGGTCAAAATTGAGGTCACCAGAGATCATCAAAGGTCACATTTTCCAGTTTTTCCTGTTTTAGGACATCGCTCCAGAAATTCCCATATATCTCAGAAACGATGATAGTTAAAAACAAACGGAAAAAAACAAACGACAGCTAGTGAAATTTGAAATTGCTAAGGTGTCCTCAGATTTGATCTCAGGTCAATATGTGAGGCTCCAGAGGTCAAAAAGGAAAAAAATGCCGTTTTTTTGCTAAATCGTTTTTTTGCAATTAACTTTTTACTTAATAAAGATAACGGAAAACTGTTTACGCCATTGTGTTTATCTTGTCAAGGCGCTTTTAATGATATATATGGTGACCATGTTAGTTTAACTTAACAATTTGACCTAAGGTCAAGGTCAAGTGGTGACCCCAGTAGGGCATGTTGCACATAGGAAGACATGTCTCGACGAGACAAACACATTGATGTCTGTTTTACTTCTCTATCTTCATTATGTCGAGAGTTATTGACAAAAAAGTGATGGTGACCTCGCATGACCTCAAATTACCCAATAGGGGTCACTGAACAAAACTTACACTTGGATCATCAAGAATATCCTATAATAACATGATCCAGAAGTAATTGGACTGGTACCATGCATATCCTTGAAATAGGAAGCATTTGTATATTTCCCCATTTACTTAACATGGGGAGGTTACGAAATTGACCTGACCTTAGGTCACCGATATCAAAATTTCGAGTTAAACGAATTGTAAGTACTGATGCCCTCATGACATCCTGTAAGTTTCAACCTGATCGGTGAAAAACTTTGGCTTTGGCACAACTGCGAACATTTTTGGTGGTGGGGTCACTTGACCTGGTCTGGTGACCTGACCTGAGATGACCCGAGCATATTTTTTCTCTCTCAAAGTGTGCGCAATTGATGTCCTAACAGGTGTATCAAAACTCGGCGGCGCTGCGCGCCGCCGTTTTTTCGCTATCTTTGAAAAACCTGAGGGGAGGGGCGGAAATCAACCCCCTGCAGTGCGCGGGTTATGCCCCCCCCCCCCTGATAAAAAATTGCCACCTCTTGGAGTGAATCCTGGGCATCCCACTGGTTGTAATTTGTCATGAATGGTTCCATTGCACATGTTATTTGCACCCAGATGTTGTATATTTATCATCATTACTGAATAAATATGCATTTTGCAGCACGTCTGCAACAGTTGAACCATCACAGAACACCACGCCCTGGAATACACTGAACGTCCTGCTGATACGACGCGACAGGTATGAGTGCATGTAATATGTATGCAGCTCCTCACCCATTTACCGTTTCAGCCCTGATCGCAGGCCTGTTTACGACCACCTGCGGTTCGGTAGTTTTCAGCAGGCTCTAGCCCCGCCCCTTTCCTCATACGTCATCACAAGCAGGCGTCTCTTGAACACTGAGTCACTTCATGCTGCTGTTGCTCCGTGCCAACCGTCGGAACCGCAGCCAACCGCTGCCGTGTGACGTCATACCCTCGCCTATCCCCACTAAAAGTGAGGGGGTTACTTTTAGTAACCCCCTCACCCCTGCTGCCGAACACTGCTGACCGCCGAACCGCAGGGTGCGTGAACAGGCTTCTGGTGTTTGTTGATGCTCAGATTGACAGCCGGCTGACTGACCAAGCTGGCAGAAGACGAGCGACTTCAATGACTAATAACTCACTGAACCCGCGCACTGCAGGGGCTTTGCGCCAAACACAAACTGCAGGGGGGGGGGTTGATTTCCGCCCCCCTGAGATCTCGAAAACTTCGCTACGTAGCGAGAAGCGGAAAATGAAATTTGATAGCTTGATACATGTTCTATCGAAAGTATTTCAGTGTTCTTTTAGGTCAGGTCAAAATTGAGGTTACCAGAGGTCATACAAAATGTCAAATTTTCCAGTATTTTCCCTGTTTTAGGACATCGCTCCAGAAATTACAATATATCTCAAAAAAATTATAGTTAGAAACAAACGGCAAAAAGCAAACGCAAGCCAGTGAAATTTGCAATCGCTAGGGTGTCCTTAGATTTGATATCAGTTCAATATTTGAGGCTCCAGAGGTCAAAAGAAAAAAATGTGTTTTTTTGCTAAATCGTTTTTTGCTATTCACTTTGACTTAATGAAGATAACGAAAAACTGTTTACGCCATTGTGTTTATCTTATCAAGGCACTTCGAAAGATATACATGGTAACCTTCTTAAGTCAACTTAACAATTTGACCTCAGGTCAAGGTCAAGTGGTGACCCAAGTAGGGCACGTTGCATATGGGGAAACGTATATCGACAAGACAAACACATTGATGTCTGTTTTACTTCTCTATCTTTATTATGTCGGGAGTTATTGACAAAAAAGTGATGGTGACCTCGCATGGCCTCAAATGACCCAATAGGGGCCACTGAACAAAAATTACACTTGGATCATCAAGAATATCCTATAATAACATGATCTAGAAGTAATTGGACTAATATCATGGATATCCTTGCAATAGGAAGCATTTGTATATTTCCCCATTGACTTATTATGGGAGGTTACGAAATTGACCTGACTTTAAGTCACCAGTATCAAAATTCCAAGATAAACGAATTGTAAGTACTTATGCTCTCATGACATCCTTTAAGTTTCAAACTGATCGGTGAAAACTCTGGCTTTGGCCCAACTGCAAACATTTTTGGAGGTGGGATCACTTGACCTGGTCTGGTGACCTGACCTGAGATGACTCGAGGTTATTTTTTTTCGAAGTGTGCGCAATTGATGTCCTAACAGGTGTGCAAAAACCCGGTGGCGCTGCACGCCGCCGTTTTTTTGCTATCTTTGAAAAACCTGAGGGGGAGGGGGGGGGGGGGGAAATCAACCCCCCTGCAGTGTGCGGGTAAACCCGCGAGTTACTGGGGGGCTATTTCCCCCCTCCCGTTATTTTGCAATAACTCTTAAACGAACACCGATATCGTCACCAAACTTGCAGTACCTTCTCTCACATCAATTCTACCCATGTTGGCAAAAGGTGGTTTTGATCGAAGGGGCCCCTCGGGATGCTGTGCCTCCCCCTCCCTTGACGAAGGTCTGTCTGCGCCCCTGGATCTGACCTTAGGTCACCGATACTAGAAATCCAAGATAAACGAATTGTAGGTACTTATGACCTTATTAAGTCATGTGAGTTCGAAACCGCTCGGTTAATCACTGTGGCTTTGGCACGACTTTCAAAAACTTGCTTGGAGGCGGAGTCACTTAACTTTCAAAAACTTGCTTGGAGGTGGGTTCACTTAATAGGACCTGTTGATCTGACCTGAGATGACTTGAGATACAAAATTACACAAAATGTGGATAATTGATGCCCAAAGAGCTATGCTAAGTTTGGTGGCGCTACACACCGCCGTTTTCCCAATATTTACGAAAACCTCTGATGGGCGGATATCCGCACCCCACGTCGGTGCGCGTGTTAATACTTCACATGGTGCCAAAGGGAGTCAGTTGCCGCAAATTATTTTGTATCAGACTAAGGTACTTATCAGTCAATCTACGCATGGGGTCTGTTCAACATGGGTCTGTCCGACGTTTTTTTTTGCGATAATTTAGGACCCCTGCAAAATATAGAGGCAAAATTCGAGGGGATACCATTTCGCGTTTTTTTTTGGGGGGGGGGGGGCCTTTGGCCGAGGGGGCCCTCTGGGGATGCCGTGCCCCTCCCTTGCCGAAGGTCTGGCTGCGCCCCTGCTTGCGGCTATTACTATACCTCTCGTCACTATTAACCCGCGCGGCGCTGGGGGGGTAAATTTTACCCCCCCCCCCCTCCCGGATTTTCTCAATAACTTGACAACTATGACAGATATCAAATTGAAACTTACGGTAGCTTATGGTGCATCAATTCTACATCTTCTGCCATTTTTTTTAAATTCGTGCAATTTTTTGGGCAGATAATGGCGTTTTAGTGACGTCATGCCATGTCCTTTTTGGTGAAAAATGTTAAATGTTTGAAAAATCGTAGAAAATAGCGTGTGGATGAAAATCGCAAATAAAAGGCGTCAAAAGAAAGGAAATAAAATTGCCTTTACAATGGCTATCTCGGATTTTCAAAATTTTGGGTTTTTGACCCGAAAAATGCAAACAAAAAGGATTTTTTGGGAAGAATTTCCACAAGTATTTTTTGAAGATTTTCAAAAAACCGGAAGATATATTAGAGAACCGAGTATCAACGATGCTCAAACCAAATTTGAAAGCAATATCTTTATTTTGACTGACTTATAGCTCTCTAAGTATAAGTAACTCATGACATCATTTTTTTAAATTGCGTTTTCTGGCTTTTACTGACCAGATACAGACAAATAAATGCCACCACTGTATTTCTAAGACAAAACTAGTCTAGAAACATGCAATGGTTATTTAGATTGTAAAAATTAAAATTGTGTCCTTATTGTGACCTGACCTTGACCTGAGGGCCATTATATGGAGACAGGCTGCAAAAATGGTTGCTTCTATCGAATTATACGTGTAAAATAACCCATACAACATGTGTCTCATGGCTTTCGTAGACCTGTGACCTTTTGTGACCTGACCTTGACCTTGACCTTTGCTTACAATTTCACTTTTACTTATGCGGGAAATACATTATACATTCTGGAGCACTTTGTGAGATAATAGTTGCAATATAAGGCTTTGGATGGAAAGTATAGCCCAAAAACTCAAATACTTACATTTTGACATTTGACCTCACTGTGACCTGACATGTGACCTTATTTTAAGAATTTCGAGTATGCATTCGATTCTTCTCGTTGAGAGCTTGCGATCGCCGCATTGCGCGTCTCGCTGCTGTTATTGGTTCGGAAGATACGAGGGGGCGTAAAATTTACCCCCCAGCGCCGCGCGTTCGGCTGGAGACCCCAGCGCCGCGCGGGTTAAATATAAAACTAGAGGAATGTGGTCGGAACATATAACGCACACGCACACAAACGCACACGCACAACGTCACACAGCAAAAAGTCACACAAGCACACATTAGTCAAAACTAAATATAAACTTTCATCGAGACATTAGGATTCAACCTGTGCCGACCGGCCATCGCTGAGGTGCCGCTTCAGACGGCGACTGAACAGGTGCGGAGGGAGCTGCGACAGATCAGGTGGCAGGGCGTTATACGACGCCGGTCCCCTTCACTCAAACCGCCTCCTCCCCATTTCGGTGCGGGACCGCGGTACATACAACAGGTGGTCCTGCCGCGTGACAACGTCCAGGTCACGGCCGCGAGCCTCGGCTACAGTGGTGAGATCGGCCGCCAAGACCTCCGGCTCACCGTTACAACGCACCTTGTGCACGGACTCAGGGCGTGGTACGAAACAAGTTGCTTCGCACTGAGCCACCCCAGTCACCTCAGCAAATCAGACACATGATCATACTTTTTGCGGCCGAAAATTACTTTAGCTGAATAGTTAAGTTTTTTTAATGCGAGAGAGGTTCTGCTTGGTGCCACTGCCGTACACCAAGATACAATATCTAATTTGCGAGACGACCAGGGCGTTGACAAGCGCGAGAATCACGGCGGGGGTAGGTGTCCCCGCAGATGTGACAGACCACTCAAAACTCCAAATCAGCGTTTAGTAATCGTTGAAACGTGAGCTGTCCAATTGAGAGAACGATCAAAGGTGAGGCCGAGGTTTTTGGCTTCCGAAATGGGGAGTAAATAATGGTCGCGGAATGCTACTTTGATGTCGGGTAAAGTGCGCAGATTTTGTGATATGCTATTGACGCCAAGAACCACTGCCTTAGACTACGAGAAACCGCACACATATCATCGTATATTTCTGCCCCTATATGGCACTAGTAGTAAACGCCTGAAGTTATGCTGTACCGCATAGCTTGAAGCCAGGGAATACAGCCTATGCACAATGGGTGGCATGGGTGGAGCTCTTCAGAAAACGTTGGTGGGGTAAAATGTCATATTGGCTGGCTGCACATGCGGAACTTTATATACTTTTGGGGTTGTAGCTACAACTGCAACCTCAAAAATTACAACCCCAATTATGAATATTACAACCCCAACATTGCCAGTAAATGCATACCTAAGTAAATAAATACTGTGAACGGTACGCAAAATCACCAAAGGATTTTCAATAGCAATCATAACAAAATAATTAAAAATATATGAACACAGGAAAGAACAAACTTTAAATTGTTAGTAAAGTTTGTCATAAAATAACATTTAAAATCCAACAATAGGTACAACATATTATCCCCAAATTACTGAGAATGACTATGTAAGTACCCAGGGGCGTAGGATCATATTCAGTTGGGTCATAAACACTAAAGAATAACACTACCAATTAACAAACAGGTAACTTTGTCAATTTTCAGACACACACAAAATGGCAATAGATATAGGTATTTACATCAAAAACATGAGCAAAGCAAGATTGAGTTTAACATATTTCACATTGGGCTTAGTTCTGGATAAATGTCACACATTAGAATGCACCCTTGCGAAGTTCGGCAAAGGTATTACAATTTGAGTTTAAATATGTTGGTGAAATTGACACTTAATGAAGAACTTGACCAATATTATAAATATGTTTGTGTCTGAAAGCATACCAACCATCCTAAGCTGGAAAAAGAGCAGAAATAATCATAGACTTAAATAAAATGAGTTTAAAATCACGATTATCACAACCTTCAATTCTTAGCCAGACAAACATTACCTGAGGGCGACGCCTTTGGGGGTGTCGCGGACCGAAGGTTGTTTTAAAATGTGTTCTCGAGATCTTGAAAGTGGAGGACCCCTTTCAAAACAACAGCTCGTGCGTCCTTGTGACCCACACATCGTATCACGTGGGCATACCAAGCACTGTCACCGAGTAAGCTTAGCAACCACCCGTGAAACATTTTGTGACCCGACTGGGATTCGAACCCACGATCCTTCCATTAGTGAGTATCTTTATCAAAGGACTCTTATGTTACCCCAACTAAATTTGGTGCTAAGATACCTGGTGGGATGGCAGCCAGCAGCTCGAGAAGTTGGATTTTGCGAAATGTTCTGAAATTTTAAAGAACCCCACACAAAAATATCCATAAAGGAGGACCCCTGGCAAACCAACTGTGTCACGTGCAGATTGCCCGTCGGCCACTTACTCCTGTTGCACAACGGCAATGGCCTCCCATTGTAACAACAGGTCGCTGTGGGCTGCACCCTTTCGACTATGGGCAAAGTACATCATCCGTGAAAATATCCTAAATGGAGGAGCCCTGGTGATACGAAACTAGAACGTGCGCGGCTGATCCCCTCCCACTGACCCTCCTGGAGCTACCAATACCCGTTTCGGAGCACTGCAATGCACCAGGGCCACTACAGGGCTGACCAAGTGGCCGAATGTCGAAAAATCGGGGTAGGGGACATATTCAAGGTCACGTGGCACGTTAATTCGATTTTGGCCAGGGTAGAGACCCCCACCGGCATGTGGGTATCCACCAATGGCTCCTATTCAGACATTTTATAAAACAAATTATCGATTCATTTTTGCGCTAGGGGCCATCTTTGATTGACCCCATTATAAGTCCACGGGAAATGGCACGTGCCTGCTGCGCACGCTGTGAAATTTACCCACACTAGCGGACCCTGCCATCATCTAGATCCCCGTGAGTGAGCGATATGCTTAAAATTTCGGGGAAATTTATCGAGCCGTTTTCCAGAGCATCACCTTTACCCGGTCTCCCACGAATGCGAGGACTCTCGAAACTACATAAAGCAAATATCCCGATGCGTCCTATCACGTCAGGAATCGGCAGCGCCCCCATCGACTTGCAAAAGTATTAGCAAGACCTCTATCAAGTACCCTAGGTGCCGTCAATGATGCCCACATCCGCAATAGCGACGCTCTGATGGAAAGACTCCAAAACGTCGATTTTACAGATAATTGTCTAGCAAACTTCTATGTCAAGTCACTATTCACAAATGTTTCGGTGGGACGCGCATTGAAAGCAATCAAAAACGTAGTGGACGGTATCGATCCTAGCCAGCTACCACTGGCAAAGCAAGACTATTAAAAAGAAATATAAATGTGCATTAACTTCGGAGGCTTCATGTTCAATTCCGATGAGTATATTCAACATAGCGGTCTTGCCATGGGATCTCCACTGAGCCCGGTCGCTGCATGTTTGTACATTGAATGGCTAGGAAAGCATAACTATCAGAAGATAATGGGAGTAGATGTACTCTGGGTGCGGTATGTTGATGATATTCTTGTAGTAGCACCACAAACCATGGATTTGAAGGAAAAGCTTCACGAACTTAACATAGTAGATCATAAAATCCAGTTAACTATAGAACATGAAAAACATGGCGCCAATCCTTTCCTTGACATATAAATTGTGCGAACAGAAAATCACGTCTAATTCAAAGTATACCGTAAACCTACAAACAGAGACGATTACGAGCACTTCTTCTCTGGACACAGCGATAGGGTAAAACGTGATGTAGTTATATGGTACCTAAAGTGAATGACCTCGGATTTACCACATCCAGAAAAGCGATTTTGCTCTTCAGAAAATCTCAAAATGAGAAATTGATAAATGTAAATAAAAAGGCATGTTCCTGGACCAGTTTTGACTTAGAAATACAGAAAAGGTAAATATTTGTTCGTATCTTGTCAAAAAGGTAAAAAAAAGTTATTTACAAAAATGACGGTCATCAGTTTCTTACACTTAGGGAGCCATCACTCAGTCAAAAATGAAGATATTGCTTTGCAATTTGGTATGGGTATTGTCCATACTCAGTTCTCTGAGATATATGCCGGTTTTCTAACATCCTTGAAAACTTTGATTTTGTGGGGATTTTTCCTTTAAAAATCAGTTAAAAAACATGGGTCAAAAACCCAAAATTTTGAATATCCGAGATAGCCATTTTAAAGAGAATGCCATTTTGTATCTTTGGTGAATTGCGTTTGCAATTTCCTTTATAATTCTGTTTTCTACCATTTGTCAAATATTTATATTTACAAATATTTATAAATATTTTTTATTTTTTATTTTTACAAACATTTTCAAATATTTACAAATATCTTTTTCCACCAACATTACGTCATCAAAACATGATTATCTCCCAAACTACTTAACCAATTTCAATTAAATTTTACAGCATACCTATAATTTTGTAAACTCAGCTACCGAAAATGTCAGCAAGATGCGCCGCACGTGTAAAAATATATTCAAGAAAACCTCAGGGGGGCGGGGGGGGGGGTGTTAGGCCCCCCGTAGGGTGAGGGTTAATATACATGTGTGAGACTTTTTGGTATTTGCTCCCCAAACCAACTTTTTTGTCTTTCTGGATCCGCCCTTGTCTCTGGCCTCAGATTAGGTACCTGCAACATACAGGTTTCATTCGCAGTATTCATGGAAAACCAGACTTCTGATAATTTGTTTAGTTCTACGAACCGTAGACTACCTAATACCACCTTCGTCACGTCGCAAGAATAAACCGGGGGGAATATCGGCGAAGGAATGCCGATATTATTTTATATTTTATGTCTATGTTATGATATCTCCTATGTTAAATTTGTAATTGTTTCCTTCTCTTGCGACCTGGAGGCATTTATTTGAAAGACGTACTTTAGCGTCGATTTGAGTTTGGGCATGTAAATAGTCTCAGTGCTGCGTGCAGAGCTGCATAATCTTACGCACTCGCCCTGTCGTGCGAAGGTGACAGTTTTGGAAAAACGATGGGAGTTTGTGGCAAATTTCAATTCAAAAGTGATCAGATAAGAATATAGTTCCTCTTCAGAAAATGTGGTGATTAGGTCAATTTTTATAGTTAGAAATAGTTACTCTTCAGCAAATTTGGTGACTAAGAATTTTTATGGAAACTAAGTATTTGGAGTCAGGATATATTAAATCCCAGCTTCACGAATGGTAAAGGAATTCCCTACGGTGCCAAAACTTTGCCGAAACTAGATGCTGGGGGTCTACAAAATCTTACCCACACGGTCAGTGACCCTATTCCTTCACCAGTGTGACAGTCAAAAAGTCACAAGATGTGACAATTCCATGAAGGTGACACTTCAGACATGCAAAATTTCCTTCATGTGGTGTTTCCCGCTGAGCTGCCGAGGTAATCTTCTGATTGGTGATTTGTTTATATCAGAACGTTTTCGTCTGGTGTGTTGAAGTGTGGCTGGGCGATGTTGCATGGCGTTCTTTAAAACCCTATTTGTAATAGGCTCCTGGCTACCCCTATTTGTAACAGGGGGGGGGGGGGGCGGATTCCGCCCCCCGGAGATCTCGAGATCTATCCGTCCGATTTTCAAAAATGAAACGGTGTTTGGTTTGGTTTCCCTCAACACGATCTACATTTCTAAATCATACAAAAAAAAATGGATAGGGGGGGGGGGGGCAACTGGGGGACAAAAACTACAAATTTTAGTGGTATTTTTGATCCAACATAGGTTTCATGTTCATACACCGATTTTAACACAACTGATAGGAATCGATAGAGATTGAATTGGAAATTTATATATGATGGTGACATTTGAAAATTCAAAAATCATAGGCGTGTGCAGGTCACTCAATATGGTGGTGAAGTAAATGCGTAATAAAACCATTTTTTGATGTTGTTTTTTGATAAATAAAATGGTATGTGATTGTGACAGACAAAATAGTTATAAATAATATTTTTGCCATAGGCGGTACCAGGTTAGTGAAAAAGGGAGGTCAAATTGGGAAAAAATATTAACCGCAGACAAGTTGCTACCCAGCACTATAAATATGTTACTGATCGCAGATAGTTCATTTTTGCATGTTGTACTTCATCATAGGCGCATCCAGGATTCAAACTGGGGCGGCGCAAGACCTTTTGATAAGTATATTATCCGCTATTATGATACTAACTAATCAACAGTGACTATTTCACTTACAACTTCAATTAACACGCGCCCTGGAGGGCCTCTGATAATTACACGCCCTGGAGGGGGGGGGGGGGCGGATTTCGCCACCCCCCTATGATCTCGAAAACCACACAACGTAGCGACAAGCGGGAAAGGACGTTAGATAGCTCGAGACAAGCTCCTTCGAAAGTATTCCGTTATTTTTTTTCAGGTCAATATTGAGGTCACCAGAGGTCATCAAGGGTCAGATTGTCAAGTTTTCAAGACTTCGGTTCGAACACTCCCAAATATCTCTGGAACTATGATAGTTAGCAGCAAACGGAAAAAGCAATCGAAAGTCATTGAACAATGCAATCGACATAGGTGTCCTCAGATTTGAGCTCAGGTAAATATTTTAGGCTCCAGAGGTCATCGAATGTCAAAAAGTTGATTTTGTTTTCAAAACTGTTTTCCCCAAATAACCTTTTACCTAATAAAGATAAAGCAATAATGTTTACGCCATCGCGTGTGTTTTGTCAAGGCGCTTCGAATCATATTCATGTTGATCGGGTTAGGTCAACTGAGAAATTTGACCTCAGGTCAAGGTCAAGTGGTGACCTAAGTTGGTCATGTTGCATATTGGGAGACGTGTCTCGACGATACAAACATATTGGTACCGGTTTGTCTTTTCTATCTTCATTATGTCGATAGTTATTGATAAAACCGTGTTGGCGGTCACAAAATTGACCTGACCTTAGGTCACCGATATTATAAATCCGAGATCAACAAATTGTTGGTATCTATGACCTTATGAAGTCCTGCAAGATTGAAACCAATCGGCGTGAAACTGTGGCTGTGGTACTACTGCAAACGTTTTGGAGTTGAGGTCATCACGTGACCTGGTCTGGTGACCTGACCTGTGATGACCTGAGGCCAAGAATTTTACATAATGCGAGAAGTTCATTTCTAAACAGGTATACAAAAGCGCCGCCGTTTTTGCGCTATCCTCGAAAAACCGGAGGGGTGGGCAGATTCCCCCCCCCCCCTCCAGGGCGCGTGTTAACATTGCTTACCCCCTTTTTACCCTACCTGGACTCGCCTATTATCTTATAATCGTTCGTAGAGTAGCCTGTGGTGCGTGTTTCTTTCGAAAACTGCAGTATGTTATGTCATTGTACGCCCATGCCTCTTAGTTTCCTTGCAATAACATGACCCCTTTCTTTTATTCCTGAGCGTGCCTCTGCAAAAAATGACTTTATTCCCTTTTCTGGTCTCATATGTGGATATATCATTATAAGCTAAACGTCTATTGCGCCGTTATCGCTGGCATATCGTCATCACCATGCCAGTCACCCCCCCTTTCATGTGCCTGAACACGCCCCTGAAACTCTATATGTAATACATTATGAAAAAAATGGAAGCAGAAGCTATCTTTTACATCTTGATAGCTATAAATGTCCCTTACATCGCTCTATTGGCGTCCCGCCAAGCATTGAATACTTTCTGGAAACCCCCCTTTTCAAGCCCCTGAAACCGCCTCGGCCATGCAATTTTTATGATATTTCATTAACATCAACTAATTTGCACTTGTTGCAATCACCGTAAACCGATGTAACGCTTTCATATTTGAGGCAGTTAGGAAGAAACCGTGAAGATCGCATTTCCGTATTATCGCCAAATGTCGCCTCCGAACCCACCCAAAACTGTGCCCTGGAACCGCCTCTGTTCAGGTTAAGGACTCAAATTTTTGACTCCGATTGTGGTTTTCAATTCTATGAAAAGTCCCAAAATTCCATGGGCCTGCTCCTAGCCGTTCTGGAGATATCTGCGAAAAACATGAGGGGGGGGGGAATCCGCCCCCCCCACTGTTACAAATAGGGTTAACCCTCGCCCTACGGGGGTCCTAAAACGACCCCCCCTGAGGATTTTCTTGAATAACTTTTTAGACGTACCCCGCATCTTGCTGACATTTTCAGTAGCTGAGTATAAAACAATTATACGTGTCCTGTGAAAATTTCATTGAAATTGTCTGAGACATTTGGGAAATAATTATGTTTTGATGACGTCATGTTGGTCGAAAATACGATAAATGTTTGAAAATCGTAGAAAAGAGAGTTTCAAAGTAAATTGCAAACACAATTAAAGAAAGATATAACATGTCATTTCCTTTAAAATGGCAATCTCGGATTTCTGAAATTTTGGGGTTTTGACCCCCAAAATGAACAAGAAAAGTTTTTATTTTTAGATCACAACAAAATCAAAATCTTCAAAGATGATAAACAAAGATAAACGGAATATATGTGGACAACTGTGTATGGACAATACTCAAACCAAATTTCAAAGAAATATCTCTATTTTTTACTGAGTGATGGCTCCCTAAGTGTAAGCATTTCATGACGTCATTTTTCTAATAACTTTTTTGGACTTTTTTGACCAGATAAGAATAAATAATTACCTTTTCTGTATTTCTGAGACAAAACTGGTCTAAGAACATCCCATTTTTATTTACATTTATTAATTTCTCATTTTGAGGTTTCCTGACAGAGCAAAATCGCTGTTCTGGACGTGGTCGATTGAAGTTATTCACTTGACCTGGAAGGTCATTCGTTGACCTGAAACCCCAAAATTGCATACCGTTAGATTCCAAACATGACAGGCAACATGTTGGTTCTTACTGCATTGCTCTATGTTGCTTGGTTTGGAAGTTAACCCGCGCACTGCAGGGGGTTGATTTCCGCCCCCCTCAGGTTTTTCAAAGATAGCGAAAAAACGGCGGCGCGCAGCGCCGCCGGGTTTTGATACACCTGTTAGGACATCAATTGCGCACACTTTGAGGAAAGAAATATGCTCGGGTCATCTCAGGTCAGGTCACCAGACCAGGTCAAGTGACCCCGCCACCAAAAATGTTTGCAGTCGTGCCAAAGCCAGAGTTTTTCACCGACCAGGTTGAAACTCACAGGATGTCATGAGGGCATCAGTACTTACAATTCGTTTAACTCGGAATTTTGATATCGGTGACCTAAGGTCAGGTCAATTTCGTAACCTCCCATAATAAGTCAATGGGGAAATATACAAATGCTTCCTATTTCAAGGATATGCATGGTACTAGTCCAATTACTTCTGGATCATGTTATTATAGGATATTCTTGATGATCCGAGTGTAAGTTTTGTTCAGTGACGCTGAAATTGGGTCATTTGAGGTCATGTGAGGTCACCATCACTTTTTTTGTCAATAACTCTCGACATTATGAAGATAGAGAAGTAAAACAGACATCAATGTGTTTGTATCGTCGAGAAGACACGTCTTCTCATATGCAACATGCCCTACTTGGGTCACCACTTGACCTTGACCTTAGGTCAAATTGTTAAGTTGACTTAACAAGGTCACCATATATGTCATTCAAAGCGCCTTGACAAAATAAACACAATGGCGTAAACAGTTTTCCGTTATCTTTATTAATTAAAAAGTTAATTGCAAAAAACGATTTAGCAAAAACAAAACATTTTTCCCCTTTTTAACCTCTAGAGCCTCAAATATTGACCTGAGATCAAATCTGAGGTCACCTTAGCGATTAAAAATTTCACTGACTGGCGTTTTCTTTTTTCCGTTTGTTTCTAACTATCATCGTTTCTGAGATATATGGGAATTTCTGGAGCGATATCCTAACACAGGAAAAAACTGGAAAATTTGACCTTTGATGACCTCTGGTGACCTCAATTTTGACCTGACTTAAAAAAACACTGAAATACTTTCGATAGAACATGTATGAAGCTATCAAATGCCTTTTTCCGCTTCTCGCTACGTTTCGTAGTTTTCGAGATCTCAGGGGGGGGGGGGCGGAAATCAACCCCCCTTGCAGTTCGTGTTCGGCGCAAAGCCCCTGCAGTGCGCGGGTTAACGGGGGGGGGGGTCTTTTTAGGACCCCCTTAGGTCGAAGGTGAAAAAAGCTCCCGTAATGCGAGGGTTAAGTTAAAATTAATTGTTGATAATCACGATGGGTTCCCGTGAAACAGTAATTTGTAGTTATTGTGATGTAGAAGCTAGTTCTGCCCCTTGGAAAGGAACCCCACAGTATTTAAAGCAGAACTTCAAAAGAAAACATGCTGAGCGTTTATCGGAATTTGGCAAAACCGCGAGTGCGCAATCCATTCTGGGACAAGTTCTTTTCTACGCAGGCTGGTGGTGATGCAAGAGGTAAGGCTGAGTCAAGGGGGTCTTTAATTCTGACTCATTTTCAAGGGCGGGTCCAAAATGACGAACTCGTTGGTGTGCATGTGTGTGTGTGTGTGTGTGTGTGTGTGTGTGTGTGTGTGTGTGTGTGTGTGTGTGTGTGGACGGGTGGGGGGGGGGGGGCAAGGCCCTAGATGCGGGGGGGGGGGGTAATACTTCAGTAACGCACTTCCTCAGTTTATCGTAGTCTTGAGGTTCCTATTAGAAGAATAGTTAGTCAGCTGACGGTATATTTTATTGCAGTGAAAATACCGCAGAATAATCTCGCGAGTCAGTGATTGACGTGCAAGGCAAGGCCATATATAGGTGCAAGGTCACGTCGTGGTGGCTGCGCGGCCGACCTTCGGTCTCAAATACAAGTCCTGCACTCCGCCAGGAACGGAGGTTTAGTGAGAGCGTGATAGGCAGGGACGTAGGAACGTCACGAAAAGTGTGTGTGTGGGTGGGGGGGGGGGGGGGAGTGAAACTTTTATCTTGTTTTGGGAGAGCCTCAATCCCCCTATGGACAATTTCTTTTCAGATTTGGACTGTTCTCGTCTTGGAGAACCTTTTGCCATCAACAACTATTCTCACCAAGCAAAAACAATATTTTATCCCCCTAAATGGCCAAAAGTGAGGGCCAACCCCCCCCCCCCCCTTTATTCCCATGCGCCTATGGAATGATGGGGTTTAGTGGTCGACTTGTGTTTTCACTCCGCAATAAAGCATACCGTCAGCTGACTAATTATTCTTCTAATAGGTAATTTAAGACAACGATAAACTAGGGGAGGTGCGTTACTGAAGTATGTGTGGGGGGATCCCCAAAAGGTATCGCATAATTATAAAATACAGGATTTTGCTTCCTTATGCGCTAATAGCTGATTCCAAGTAAACTACCCTTAGTAAAAGCTACGAATATTTTATTTTAACCCTCGCCCTGGTGTGTGTGTGTGGGTGGGGGGGGGGGGGGAGGCATTTTGACCCCATCTTCCTTTAGGTTTTTCGGAAATAGCGGGAAAACGGCGGCGGGCATTGCCACCAAATTTTTACAACTATTTGAGCATCAATTACCCATATGGTGTAAAAGTTTTGACCTCATCTCATCTCAGGTCATGTGATAAGGTCCCGTCAAGTGACCTTACCAAAAACATGTTTGTGGTCGTGCCAGACCACAGCCTTTGTCCCAGATATTTGAAACTTGCAGGATTTCATAATGTCATAAGTACATACAATTCGTTTATCTCATATTTTATTTCGGGGACCTACGGTCAGGTCAATTTCGTGACCCATTATAAGTTAATGGGAAAATATACAAATGCTTCCTATTCAGAGAATATGCATTAGATCAGGCCAATTCTTTCAGAATCATACTATTTTATCTCATTCTTGATTACCCAGGCGCAATTTTTGCTCAGTGACCTCTGCAAGGTCTGCTGAGGTCATCTGAGGTCACCAGCACTTGTGTGTCAATAACTCTTGACATAATACAAATAGAGACGTGCGAATGACACCGCCGTGTTTGCATCGTCGAGTTGCGTCGCCACATATGCAACATGACCTACATGGGTCACCAAATGACCTTGGCCTGAGGTCAAATTTTGAAGTTGAGCTAGCCAGATCACCATTAATATGTGTCGAAGCGCCTTGACGAGATAAACACGATGGTGTTATTATTGCTCTATGTTTAACCGATACAAATTTATTCACGAACAACTTTTTTTATGAAAAATGGTTTCGTAACATTTAGTGACCTCTGGAGCCTAGACTATTGACCGCTAAAAGCTGAGGACACCAATTTTCCGCGATTACATTTTTCAAGAGTTTTTGATTGCATTTTCCGTTTGTTCCTAGCTTTCATAGTTCCCGAGATATTTGGGTGTTTTCGAAGCGAAGTCCTAAAACTGGAAAATCTGACCTTTGATGACCTTTGGTGACCTCAATATTGACCTGAACAAAAAAATACCTGAGGTAATTTCGAATGTCATTGTGGAGAGATTTCGAACGGTTTTACATTGATTTTCGAGTTAACATTCATGGGAAGTATCATATATTACACTGCTGTAATGGATGGGAGAGCGACAATTGCCAGCATCTCCCGATTTGTCTCGCTTTGTTCCTTTGCTAAACCTCGTCTCGTGGTGCTGCGGCATCCGGCCGACCTTGATTCGCTGGGTGATGCGGGGGGGGGGGGGGGGGTGGAGATTGCTAATATCTGATTCTTTCCGTTCAACGCCTACAGGCCTAATGTTAAACAAGAAAAGCTTGGGACGGGAGGGGGGGGGGGGGGTACACGTCCCCCGTGACCCTTGTTGAAATGGGTCAACAATACATTGCTCATTGCCGTAGTTCTACATTACGACCAAAGCATATATTCGTCTAATACGAATATTACTGGACGCGCCGCCACTGGCTCCCAGTGGAGTCAAGTTGTACGAGACGAATGTTAGTTTAAAAAAGCCAACGTTACAAGGACCCGCCACCACGAGTTAAGTATATTTATTACACGAACGTAACCATAGCAACACACACACAGTCCATGCCAGCACTCCGGAGCCCGGAACACTGCCACTCTTTACTGGTCACGGTTACAACCAGATAATCACTGACAGTCAACAAGACAACGATAGACCAAAAAAAGTATCTTTTTGTGGCAAAAAAGTACCCCCCATTTGGTTCCCTCCGCGGATTTGGGCCGGCCGGTCACTTAATTTTGGTATTCGAGGTTAAGAAATTCACTTTTCAAATTCACAAAAATTTATTTAGTTTATTTTTTCCGATTTTTTAAATATTATTTTTGGGGTCATAAACACAAAATGTCGAACATCCGAGATAGACATTTTGAAGAGAATGCCATTTTCTTTCTTTTGACGTTTTGTATTTGCAATTTGCTTACAAACTCTATTTTCTACGATTGTTAAAACATTTATCGTTTTTCCACCAAAAATGACATGACATAGCGTCATTAAAACGTCATTATCTCCCAAAATACTTCATCAATTTCATTGGAATTTGGCGAGAAGACACTGAGAGAAATTCTTATTCCCTTTTAGGGGAATTATCGAGAGTTGTCAAAAACGACTCTCGATTACTCCCATGAGCTACTCTCCATTACTCTCTACCAAAACTCTCACACTAACTCCCCATTACTCCCCTTAAAACTCTCACCCGAACTCCCCATTACTCCCCCAACTCACCATTACTCTCCACAAAACTCTCCATTACTCTCCACAACACTCTCCATCAAACTTTCCACTTCTCTCCACAAAACTCTCCCTCAAACTCCCCATTACTCCCCTTAAAACTCTCACATGAACTCCCCATTACTCCCCCAACACACCATTACTCTCCACAAAACTCTCCATCAAACTTTCCACTTCTCTCCACAAAACTCTCCCTCAAACTCCCCATTACTCTCCACAAAACTCTCCCTCAAACTCTCCATTACTCTCCCCGAACTCCTGTCACTCTCCTGTATTCTCCCCCAAAACTCTCCCCTCATTCTAAAAAAAATATGGTTGAACATCGTGTTTATTATAACGACAGGCCCGGTTATCTTCGCGAGAACAGATCAAACGACTAAGTCAGACACCGCAACAGACGACAGACTCATCGGGACACCGCAGCAGAACACAAGCTCCTGGCCTCGGGACACCGCAGCAGACGACAGACTCCTCGCCTCGGGACACCGCAGCACCCAACTCGGTCACCCCATCAGAAGAGACTGCGCGAGACACCGCAGCGAACGACTACTCGGACACCACAGCGGAACACTCGAACACCCCAGCAGACAAGACTGCGGGACACCGCAGCAAACAACTCGCACACCACAGCAAACGATCGGTCTGGACATTTTTCGCGGCACCGGACAGACGGGCCCGTCCATAGTCGCATCACGATATCAACCATCACGATAGCATCACGATATCAACCACGAGCATCTACCAATTGCGCAGATATTAACCACATCCAGACATGTCAAGCATACCAAATTGCACACAAATACCTTTAACAATCATATAAAAAGTCATTCGTTCGTTGACATTTTTCTTACCCCCTTCTTTCAATCACTCAAAATGCCAAACACTCATAATTGCCTTCCCACACTCGCCAGGCACGCACAACTATACACAACACAAACAAAAATGGCGGATGCCGTATACCTCTATTTGAGTTGCAGACGAAATGCTCTGGAACTTCTCTATTCCCCAAAACTCCCCAAAATTCTCCCCGCTTAATTCCGTATTATACTACCTACGAGAAATGGCGAGCATAATTGGGAGTATTTGCGTGAGAATGATTTAAGGCTCCAAGGCATCATTCTCTAAAACTCTTTTTTTTAGAAAAGAAAAGTTATTTAGAAAATCTGGGAGGGGGGACAGATTCTGCCCCCCTCCCAGCGAGGCACGGGTTAAGTGTCACCGGGGTTGCTTGAATTGCATCAGGTGCGCTGTTGTGTCTATCATTTAAAGAAAGGGATACATACAAACTTCAAATTCAATCACTCGATAAAAAACTTTCGTTTTCATGAAGTCTTCTCCTAAGATCATTGTTTTTCACGTTCCGTGCAGGGAACGCGGGGGGCATACTTGTATTGAATGCCCCCCACCCTCCCATATTCCTGTGTGTGTGTGTGTGTGTGTGTGTGTGTGGGGGGGGGGGAATTTGTCCCTGATCCCCCCCCTTGGATCCGCCAGTGGTTGGACGTGATCTTTTGCAGGGGTGCCAATACGGTGTTTAAAGGAAACCAGTCACTTTCATAATGGGATTTTTACCGCTGAGATAACAACAGTTTTGAAGGCCATGTAGAGAAATCACTTACTGTATACTCTGGTTGTAAGGACTCTCCTGCTGAATTTATTAACTGTTTTGTCCTGTCATTCAGCGTTGTGTCAAACAAAAAACGTAGCGCTGTGTCGAGAAGCTTCATATGTAAGCATGTGATAAAAGCAGCGTTACTGGACCAGCGAGCGAACCCTTCGCCACTGGCAATATTATCCTGGTTGTGTAAGCAATGATGAGATATTCATTACATTTGTACTCACTAATTTTATAAATAATTATTTTAACCAAGTTCGTAGTTTTTACAGCTCACTTCTATTCTTCTTTCGAATCACACAATGTAGTGGCCCAAGCACGATATCCTCCTGCGACCAAAGCGCTAACTGGAACTCTCACCCTGTTTCGACCCAGTAAACATGCCCGACGTCGGCTGGACGTCGGATATGCCTGCATATGCTGAGGTCCAGCCGAGGTCCAACCGACGTCAGGTCGACGTCGGCATCTCGACACGGAAAGCAGCTCGGTATGCCCACATCGGACCGACTTCGACCCGCTGTTCACCAGACGTGTAGCCGACATTTCCCCGACCGATATATGCCGACGTCGGCATGCCGCTGCCGAGATGACAACATCTGCCCACTGGCGGGTCTAGGGTTCGATAATGGGTGGGCTAAATTGGGGGGGGGGGGGGGGGGTGCGAGTCGGGTCGTCAGCGTGAAAAGTCGTTGGCCGGGAAGGGGGGGGGGGGGGGTTCTCCCTATTGATCTCTTCTTACAGCCAATGCAGGAACACGCAGAGCGGGGGCATCCTTCTATTGAATGCCCGCCATGTTCCTGTGTGTGTGGGATGGGGGAGGGATTTGTCCCTAATGCATTATACATTACCCCCTCGATCCGCCAGTGGTAAAAAACAGACAAACCCAATTTTACCTCTTCTGTCGCTTTAAAAAAAATGTGTAGCTGAGTTCATGCTGAGTCTGATCTTGACTAGTTGGAAAGGCTAAACATTTTGCGACCTCTACTCATAGCACCTGGATAGGTACTTAAGCATGGTGCAAAATGGATGTCAAATTTAAAATTGGTACCTGAAATTACTTGAGTCTGGATATGACATGAGGCCAAAGTAGCCATCCCCAGCTATAGTACCTACCTAAATAAGCTAATTTCAAATGACCTTGACAATGCAAAATATTAACTATACACATTCACAAAGTGCGAATTTTATTTTGCTACATGTTTACAGGGAAAGGGAAAACAACGATACCCAAGTCCCAGTCACAATTCCTCAGATACTGTCGAAATGCGTTCCACGCACGCTGTTCCGCGCTAACCGCTTTGGCGCCAAAACGCGACGATTTCTAACTTACGTTGGTTGTAGGAATCGCTCCGGATCGAAAATAGCGCCAGACGCGCCACGCATATTTGGAAATGTCGAATACCTACAAAGTCCAGACCCATCATACTATATAGGGAGCCATAAGTCAGTCAACACTCAAGATATTGCTTTGCAATTTGGTTTGGGCATCGTCCATACTTGATTCTCCAATACATATATTCCGGCTTTTTAATATTATTTGATATTTGATATGATTTGATGAAAAACTGATTTTTTTTTAGATACAAAATCCACAAAATCAAAATTTCCAAACATATTCGAAAACCGGAATATATATTGGAGAACGAAGTATGGACAATGCCCAAACCGAATTTCAAAGCAATATCTTTTATTTTGGCCAGTTTTGGCTGACTTATGGCTACTTAAGTATGATGAGTCTGGATTTTGTATTCGACATTTCAAAATATGCACGCGCCACTTTCCATTTTTGTTTTGTTTGGGGGGGGGGGGCTAATTTCTATTGCTGCCCCGTCGAGTGTGCAATGGGGGGGGGGGGGGGCTTTTGCCCCTGCCGCCCCGGTCCCCGAACCCCGGTCCCGGCACACAAAGCAAATGTCTTACCACTGGGCCAGAGTGCTCCCCCGAAGAACACAATATCATAACAACATGCTCCATTTTGGAATTTTGCGCCACTTTCGCAATCTATACTGAAAATGCGTGTCTATGTTATCGAAATATATTGCTTTCGAAAAACAAGTTTTTTGGAGTATATCTAGATAATTTAACCAACGATTTTAGCACAAAAAGCCGAAAAGTGGGCGAACATGGCCTACCGGCCGCTTTGTTCCTACGCTTGTGACATTTTCGTTCAGATCAATATTGATGTCACCAGAGGTCATCGCAGGCAAATTTTCCAAGTCTAGGATTTCGCTCCAGAAACACCCCAAATATCTCGGGAATTATGATATCTTGGAACAAACGGAGAAACGCAATCGAAAGCTCTTGAAAAATACTATCGCTTATAGGTGTCCTCAAATTTTATATAAGGTCAATAGTTTAAGCTCCAGAGTTAACCAAAGGTCATGTTGGCATTTTCTTCCCGAAGTTATTCGTGCATAACTTTTTACACAATAAAGAAAGAGCAATAATTTTAACACCATCGTGTTTGCCTCGTTAAGACATTACGAACCATACTTATAGTGACCGGGTTGGGTCAAGTTCAAAATATTACCTCATGTCAAGGATATTTGGTGACCCAGGTTGGTCATGTTGCATGGGGAGACGCACCTCGACGAGATACACACTGTGGTATGAGTCACACGTCTCTAGCTAGCATGTTTCTAGCTCTCCCGTTTGTTCCTTGCATTTCCTAAAATTTCAGAAGGCGCATCCAAACACTCGCAGATCCGGGGGGGGGGGGGCAAAGCGGCCATGGCCCCTCCCCAAAACGCCTGAAATCGGCGCAAAATTGACACATTTTCTGATATAGAAGAAAATCTAAGCAACTTTTACTAAGGAAAGTTGGTTTCAAATCAGCTATCAATGCATAAGCAAGCAAAATCCGACGAGTTTTCAGAATTGTGAGACTTTTGGGGATTTGCCCCCCCCACCCAAACCACCGTTCTGGATCCACCAATGCATCCAAATTCAAAACGCCCCCCCTCCCAGCACTGCGCGGGTTAGACGTTAGGCTTGGATCCATGTAAAATAAAACGCGCGTGTATCGGCGTTGTCAGTGCCAGGAGGAACCCAAATACAGTTCAGCAAACTTGCCTGATGTTACTGGACTAGAGACTAACACGAGAGTATTTTGTTTTGTTCCCTCGCGTATTTCGCAAAATCTCGTAAAATACCGCCAATATCGTCCCCAACGTTAAGTACCCGCTTTCACATCAAGCACCGCTCACTAAATGGCTAAACGTTTTAGCAATGACAAGGGCAAACTGTCAATACCTCTTGCCATTTTCACACATACTCAGGGTTGTAGGATGCTATTCAGTTGAGGGGGCTTCAGCCCCCCCCCCCCCCCAACTTGGTTTCAGCCCCCAACTTGGACGAGGAAGTGGGTCAAATCCGGGGAGAAATATGTATTTTCGTGGATTTTGATGGTACTTTAAAGGGAATAGGTCACCTTGAAAACGTCTTGAAATTGAGCTATACGGGGTATTTTGAGCAGCAAAAACCAATATGATATTTTATTTATATATTATATATTATTATATTATATTAACAGTCTTCTAAAAGGGGCCCACTAGTCCTGTGTCGAAATTACTTAGCGTAGCGAGGTAATTCTTTCACCACAACCAATGTTTCGATCTGCTCTACAATTCTGATCAGTTCAAAACTCCATGTTAAATGTGAACTATTCCCTTTAAGCGATTTTTTCCCAGCTGAGCCCCCCCCCCCCAACTTTTCTGGAGAAGCTACACCCCTGCACATAGTACATACTCCTATTCCGAACTCCAGACGAAAAAGTTAACATTTAATTCCAACTGGCCATTTGTGCGTTCAAGTTGGAGAGGGGACAATGAGTTGCTTTTTTTGTTGAGCAATAAGTTTCATGAATAGAGGTAATTCGTCACGATTCGTCACAAATAGTCCAACTGAAGATAATTATAATATAAACATTTCAAGTATCGATATCTCTAATTCTGCACCTTCAAATCGTTCTCCAAACTTGTACGGACAGTCCGTACAAGTTTTTGGAGGTTCGCCAAATTGTACGGACACTGTCCGTACTGTCCGTAGTGGTGGCGACGCCCATGTACAAACGTAACAATAGCAATAACAACCTGGAGAGAATACCGTTCGAATAAGCACCCACTGCACAGAACAGAGCAGAACGACACCGTGGCGGTCGACAGTACTTTCAGGGCCGTTTCCTGAAACTTTGCGCACTTCTGAATGACTTGGAATCGCAGCAAGTCACCTTTCCCAATTCCGGCACGGGAGTCGCCAACGACCAGGTCCTGTGGCAGCTTTACCTTAGACACGCCGTCTCGTATCCCTCGGAATTCCGCCTGCAGATCTGTGGCGGATCCGTACTCAGCCCGTTCTGGGCGATCCCGGGGCTCGCTGAGCTCAGCCTTGTCTGGGAGAGCAGATGGAGCCACGTGCCGACGACCGGCGTTGGGCTCATCAAGACGTTGGGCTCTTCGTTGGGCTCTTCGTTGATGACGTTCACTGACGCTTCGATGGCAACGACTTTATCTATTAACGTAGATATCACGTTTTGCAAGTCCTCCATGGCGGGACACGGAGTCCCAAACCGCCTCTGATACCGGCGGCCGGGGAGATCCGAGCTCTGCGGAGAGCAAGCACGATACCGGCGGCCGGGAGATCCGAGCTCTGAGGAGAGCGAGCACGATACCGGCGACCGGGGAGATCCGAGCTCTGCGGAGAGTAAACACGATACCGGCGGCCGGGAGATCCGAGCTCTGAGGAGAGCGAGCACGATGCCAGCGACCGGGGAGATCCGAGCTCTGCGGAGAGCGAGCACGATACCGGCGACCGGGAAGATCCGAGCTCTGCGGAGAACGAGCACGATACCGGCGGCCGGAAAGATCCGAGCTCTGCGGAGAGCAAGCACGATACCGGCGAACGGGGAGATCCGAGCTCTGCCGAGAGCGAGCACGATACCGGCGGCCGGGGAGATCCGAGCTCTGCGGAGAGCGAGCACGATACCGGCGGCCGGGAAGATCCGAGCTCTGCGGAGAGCAAGCACGATACCGGCGACCGGGGAGATCCGAGCTCTGCCGAGAGCGAGCACGATACCGGCGGCCGGGGAGATCCGAGCTCTGCGGAGAGCGAGCACGCACTGCTGGTGCGTGTCAGGTGACACGACACCAGCACACTCTAGCGGCGGGTTCTGTAACTTCGGGTGTCTGCGGCATTATTTTTCCCAAATAAACTATGCTACCATTGACTGTGCCTCACTTATTAAAGGTTGTTTGAAAGTTGGAGATATAAATCATGCTGAGAGTCATGGTGACACATTTTACGTTTTGTGTTCGTGTTCGTGACAGTCGTGACACTTTTTGCACCTCTGGCTGCGTGATGCGCGTGAAATTTACCCTCGCACCCATGAACATGTGTCATCACTGGTCACTGGAGTTTTTCGACAGTAATGTGACGGTGTTAGAAACGGACAGTACAAGAAATATAATCGTGTAACACAGTTTTGCGTGTCGTAGCTTACTTTTGCGTGTAGAGCATACTTTTGTGTTTAGATCGAACCAATGAGCGCAGCGAGACGCGCGAGAAGGCATTCCAAAGCTCTCAATTACGCATGTAAATTATGCTCGATTTTTTTTTTATTGAGGTCAAATATCAGGTGACGGTTAGGTTAAAGGTCAAAATCGAGATATTTGAGTGCATGGGCCATACTTTCCATCAAAAGTCTTCGATTGCGACCATTATCACTGAAAGTGTTCTTAACCCGTGCCGAGCAGGGGGGGGGGGGGGCGTTTAGACGCCCCCTAAGGTTTTTCAAGGATAGCGAAACAACGGCGGCGTGCAACGCCGCCGTTTTTGGCACAGCTATTTGACCATCAATTGTGCATATTATGTAAAAAATATACCTCGGGTCATCTCAGGTCAGGTCACCAGACCAGGTCACGTGACTCCACCTCCAAAAATGTTTCCGGTCGCACCACAGCCACAGTTTTGGTCGATAGATGTCGTACTTACAGGATTTCATAAGAACAATAGTAGCTACAAAACGTTTATCTCGGATTTGTTCTTATATCGGTGACCTAAGGTCGGGTCAATTTCGTGACCTCCCCATTATAAGTCAATGGGGAAATAATCAAATGCTTTCTATTCTGATTATACGAATTATGTCTGCCTAATTCCTTCTGGATCATGTTATCAAAGGATATTATTGTAGTCCCAGGTGCATATTTTATTCGGTGACCCCTACAGGGTCAGATGAGGTCACCCGAGGTCACCAATACTTTTTTTGCCAATAACTGTCGACACAATACAGATAGAAGTGAAACTTGCACCAATGCGTTTGTCACGTCTAGGTACGTCTCTCAATTTGCAACATTACCTGATTGGGCCACCACTTGACCTTGACCTGATGTCAAATTCTGAAGTTGACCAAACCTAGTCATCATGCATATGATACGAAGCACCGTGATGACACAAACACGATGGCGGCAAAATGAATGCCATATCTTTGTTAGGTAAAACGATATTTATTAAATCTGTTTTGTTAAAAATAGCCTATTTGACATTTGATGAGCTCTGGAGCCTAAATTATTTACCTGAGCTCAAATTTGAGGACATTTGGTGAATTGCATTTTTGCAAGAGCTTTCCATTAATTTGTTCCGTTTGTTCATACCTAGCATAGTTCCTGTGCTATTCGGGAATTTCTGGAGCGAAGTCCTAAAACTTGAAAATCTGACCATTGATGACCGCTGGTGACTTCGATATTGACGTGAGAAAACATTGCCAGAAATAGTTTCAAAATGTATTTTGACGAGCTTGCGTTCGGTGTCTTTGATTTTTGTCTACATCTTATAGGAGCTGGGTTAGAGGGGAGGGCGTCGAACTCCCCCCCCCCCCCCCCCCGCCCCGGCACAGCGAAGGTGGCGCCGAGAACTGGCACGGCGCGGGTTAAAGGTAACATGCACATCCCGCATGAGCAAAAGTGAGAATTTTGGCAAAGGTCACGATCAAGGTCAGGTTACAAAAGGTGGGTCCGCTTGACCTGAAATATGCGCAAAAAATATACGAAAACCTTGCGCGACTCATGTTCAATGGATTATTTTACACGTACATTTCGATCGTCATAGTCATTTTACCACCTGGCCTCCTTTCAGTGAAGTTAAAACTCGTGCGTAGTGACGTCATTAAATTCGCTATATCTCATTTTTAATCGGCAAAATTGCTTCATTTATGCACAGAAGACGTAAAGTCGGTGTAGGTGAAGGTACCCAAAGTTTCACGTTCATGTCGCTATTGGTTTTTGAGCTATTGCGAAAATACGTCAGGCGAGATATTTGCGCCCCCCCGTCCCCACCCCAGTAAGGTTAACATTGTCGTTTTACTAAGTAAGGGTTCCAAGTAGGGCCTCGGGCCTTCTGATGGATGCAGACCGGCCAAAAACGTTGGTTTGAGGGGCCGTCTGTCAGAAGTCCAAAACTCATGAGATTTCGTCTGTTTTTGCATTATGAATTGATTAAAAAATACTCTCCTTTGTACAAGTTTTCTATATTTTGGGGGTAATGTGTAAAGCCATGACCCTCTCCTTAGATACGTCCCTGCCACCCCCCTCCCCATCGTTTTAAAAAATTGACACCGCTGGAGGTGGCTAAATACAAAAGCCTGACGAAATCAAAACGACAAGAACGAAATGACTGGTATATGGACTAAGCACCATATCCTCTTGGGACAAAGGCACTAATCGGAACTATCACCCTGTTCAGAGGGATAGGGGAGGCCGGGGTAGACTTCTTTAGAGGCCCGCCGAAGGATTTGAACCCCGATCCCCGGCACAAAAAAGTATCTTACCACTGCGCGAGGTACCACTGCCCAATGACAAAATGACGAAACAATTACAAGGATTCTGACAAAGCAAGCAGATTTCTCTTCCGTGTGTATTTATAGTTCATATAAACTAACTATTCTTCATATAATTGCTTAGATTTTCTGTAAACCAGGAAATGAGTCAACATTCGGCCAACTACCGTCGTTTGGGTGAGATATGGCTCCAATACCCCACCCCTCCCTAGATCTCTCCGTGATCGACACCGTCGATGGGGAGGCGATAATGTATGTATGTATGTATTGACAGTAAAAACACTCTCCGATGCATACAACGGCTATTCTGAGTGTCGCGTCATGGTTAAAAGGTAGAGACATGTTAAAAACGACACTTAGCAACATGCATACTAGAAACTAAAATACACTCCATGATCATACACACACTCACACAGCGACCGACATAAACATACACGACACCCATCATACACCATGTCAAAGATCACCGAGCTGACGTTTAAAAGATGGTAAAGACGCCTCACGCAGGTCCGGCGGCAACGCGTTGTAGCGCTGCGCTACACTGTATAAAAAGCGTCTCTTGCCGGCTTCGGTTCTCACGCGCGGGAGGGCCAAATCAGCGCCCTCGTGTGCTTCTAGACCGAAACTCAGAGTTTGTCGAAAGCCGATAAGCTCCCAGCCGTCTGGTGCGTGGCGGTGGGACCGATATACCTACTGCAACACCTCCCTGTCCGACGGCGGACATTCCAGAGACAACACACGCGATCCACCCGCCCGGCCGGCTGGCCGGCTAGCTGGCTAGCTGGCTAGCTGGCTAGCTGGCTAGCTGGCTAGCTGGCTAGCTGGCCGGCTGGCTAGCTGGTGGCTAGCTGGACCGATATACCTACTGTAACACCTCCCTGTCCGACGGCGGACATTCCAGAGACAACACACGCGATCCACCCGCCCGGCCGGCTGGCTGGCTAGCTGGCTATCTGGCCAGCTGGCTAGCTGGCTAGCTGGATAGCTGGCCGGCTGGCTAGCTGGTGGCTAGCTGGACCGATATACCTACTGCAACACCTCCCTGTCCGACGGCGAACATTCCAGAGACAACACACGCGATCCACCCGCCCGGCCGGCTGGCCGGCTAGCTGGCTAGCTGGCTAGCTAGCTAGCTGGCTAGCTGGCTAGCTGGCTATCTGGCTAGCTGGCTAGCTGGCTATCTGGCTATCTGGCTAGCTGGCTAGCTGGCTGGCTAGCTGGCTAGCTGGCTAGCTGGCTAGCTGGCTAGCTGGCTAGCTGGCTAGCTGGCTAGCTGGCTAGCTGGCTAGCTGGCTAGCTGGCTAGCTGGCTAGCTGGCTAGCTGGCTAGCTGGCTAGCTGGCTGGCTGGCTGGCTGGCTGGCTGGCTGGCTGGCTGGCTGGCTGGCTGGCTGGCTGGCTGGCTGGCTGGCTGGCTCGGCCCCGCCCGAGACTGGGCGATGGTTTGGCCTCAGGAGACTGCGGCGATGGTTCGTCGGCAAGAGATGGGGATATTGTGCCTCGCCCAGACCCTCGGCGTCTGCATAGTCCATTATTAGCTGGTCGTTAACGAGCCATTCAGGTGGGCTGTTAGCGTCGACAAGAATTGAGACCCACCAACACATCGCCGCGGGCAGGGGCCTGGCCAGGGAGGGGCGAGATATCGTGTGGATGTTTCTTGGGTGTTTGTTGTTGCAGTGGTTATACAATATGTCCGGGGGGGAGGCTTGGAACGCGGAAAACCAGTGTTGTTTACCTTTAAGGTTGGTGCTCGATGCGTGTGGCTTGTTGAGCAAAGTGTACGGAACACGAGGCAAGTTTTGAAGCAAATAATTGTGTAACTACACGCAAGTTATCCGCATATCCACGACTAATTATGCAAAGTAACTTCTGCGCACAAGGCCAGTAAATATTAAGGTAGTTTCGCTGGAGTTTGCATGTACCGTGTAACCGTACATACATTTTCAACTTTAACCCTATTTGTAACAGGGGGAGGGCGGATTCCGCCCCCCCCCTCATGTTTTTTCAGATATCTCCAGAACGGCTGGGAGCAGACCCATTACATTTTGGGACTTTTCTTAGAATTGAATTCCGCATTTGGAGTCAAAATTTTGAGTTCTTAACCTGAATAGAGGCGGTTCCAGGGCACGGTTTTGGGAGGGATCGGCGGCGACATTTGGTGATAATACGGAAATGCGATCTTCACGGTTTTTTCCGAAATGTCCCAAGTATGAAGGAGTTACATCGGTTTACGGTGATTGCAACAAGTGCAAATTAGTTGATGTTAATGAAATATTATAAAAATTGGATGGCAGAGTCGGTTTCAGGGGCTTGAGAAGGGGGGGGGGGCAGGAAGTGTTCAATGCTTGGCGGGAAGCCAATAGAGCGATGTAAGGATAATTTATAGATATAAAGATGTGAAAGATAGCTTCTCCTTCCATTATTTGTATAATGTATTACATATAGAGTTGCAGGGGCGTGTTCAGGCACATGAAAAGGGGGTGACTGGCGTGGTGATGATATGCCAGCGATTACGGCGCAATAGACGGTTAACTTAAAATGATATATTCACATATGAGGCCAGGAGAGGGAATACATTTTTTTTCAGAGGCGCGCTCAGGAATGGAAGAAAGGGGTCATATTATTGCAAGGAACCCCTTCTGAACCCCGCTTTAGACAAGCTAAGTAGCTGTTGGATAGCTCTGTTGTTTTGTGTATTTTTTGAGGAACCACATTATATTTAGATATAAGGATTAGATATTTAGTTTTGTGGATCGTTTAGGTATTATTTTTAAGCATTCATAGTTAGCTGTTACCTCTTACTTGCTTTTTAAAGGACTTTTCATTCTAGCTTGTGTGCGCCAAAATTGTCTTAGTCTTATTTTTGTGTTATTAGTTGCAGGGTTGGATAAGTAGATATTTTTAGAAAAAATTAGGGATAATTAAGGTGTATTTAGTATTCAGTTTACTTAAGGATTAGATATTTAGTCTAGTATTAGGTGCACTCATAGCTGATTTGTGTCACTAGCTTTACTTAGATCTAGTTAAGGTTTAGAAGAAGAAAAAACAAACAAAAAAAACAAAAAAAGTTAAGTTAAGTTAGTAAAGTATTGAAAAGTGCATAGTACCTAAGTTATATACCTAAGTTACTAGTGTATTCAAATGAGCATGACTAGGATGCAGGCGAAGGTAGCAGAGCTAGAGGCCCTCCAGGCTAGGGTAGCAGAGCTTGAGGCGCAGTTAAGTAAGTGTAGGTGTAGAGATGAGCCGCAGGAGGGTGTAGCTCCTGACCAAGGAACGTATGTGCAGATCGCGGTTAGGGGGTCAGAAAAGGAGCCTACAGGATCAGGGACCAGTGGTAGTTCTGATAGGGGCATAAGGGAGGAGGATAAGGCAAAGGTGGATAGTGCGGCTGGGGTTTGGAAGTGTGTTGGAGGGTCACGTTTCTGGAGACTCAACATTGTGGAAAGTAATGCTAGGGCCACAGACAGTAAGGATGAGGAGGGGTGCTGGGTAATGGAGGGTGGTAGCAGAATCTGGAGGAGGAAGAGGGAAGGGGATCAGGAGGGATGGACAAAAGTTCAGGGTAGAGTCAGGCAGTACAGCCCCAGAGAACATCCGCAGGTTACAATAGCAAATAGGTTCAGTGCGTTAGAGTCAGCAGCTGAAAGTGACAGGGAAGAGATTCAGCATTTAGTGGTTGGGGACTCAAGGGTAAGGCCCTTAAGGCGAACATTCTGTGGGAAGAGGGACAGATGTATAGTCAAACCAGGGGCAAGAGTAGTTGATATGGGCCCTGTCATTGAGGCAGAACTTGGTAGGAGTAGCCCGGAGACAGTTATACTACAGGTGGGGGTGAACGACATAGGACCTAGGCAGAGTGTGAGAATAGTAGCGGAGTACCGGAGCCTGCTGCAGAGGTTGAAGGAGTCCAGGAAACCAGTCATTGTGACTGGCATCCTCCCTCGCTGTGGAGCCAGTGAGGAGTGGTACTCAAGAGCTCTGTCTGTGAACAGCTCAGTTCAGAACTTATGTTCAGCTATGGGGCTTAGTTATGTAGACTTATGGGATCAGTTCTATGAGTGGCGTAGGTACTATATGAAGGATGGGCTTCACTTATCGGATGAGGGGGCAAGGGCTTTGGGAGATGCCTACAGAAGTGTCATTCAGGGAAACTAGGTAGGAGGGGGGGTTTCAGGGACGCTAGTACTAGGGCATCAGGAAGTAAGCATTGGTAGAAGTTCATGTCAGAATAGGACAGTAGATCATAATTCCCTCAGAATTAGTAGAGTCAGCTCAAAGTATAAGATCACATGTGTGTTGCTGAATGCCCAAAGTATTAGGTCTAAATTTGATGAGTTTGAGTGTTATGTTGCCCTTGAAAAGCCTGATATCATTTGTGTAACCGAGACATGGGTTAGTGAGGGGTATAATAGGGATAGGCTACAGGATTTCGAGTTACAAGGGTATAACATGTTCTCATACTGCAGAGAATCACGGCAGGGGGGCGGAGTGTTTGTATATGTAAATAGCTTGTACTGCACTACTAGAGTTGGTGATTCTAGTAAAGTAAAAGAAGTAGAATCAATCTGGCTTGACATTAAAATTGGTACAGGAAACAGAGGAAGGTTGAGGATAGGTGCATTTTACAGACCAGGGAATCTTCCAAGGAACTCCCAAGCTGAAACAGACCAAGATATTTGTGAGGAAATACGTAGGAACTTTCGGGCTCAGTGTCTTATTATGGGAGATTTTAACTTAAGAGGATACGAAAGTATAGCAGAGGAAACAAATGAGTGTAGGTTGTATAGGCAAATCTTTGAAGAGGAGCTTTTCATGCATCAGTTTGTAACAGAGCCAACCAGACATTGCTCCATTCTAGACCTTGTATTCTCAGACAACAGTGATCTAGTTAGTGACATAAGTATTTGTGCAGGTCTAGGAACCAGTGATCACAATATGGTTAAATTCAATATCTCATCAGAAATGAGGCCCAAAGATAACCTTATTATGGTTCCAAACTTCAGCCGGGCTGATTTTGATGGTATTAGAAATGACCTCGCACAGATAAAATGGAACGTTGAGTTGGCAGGTTTAGATGCATGTGAGGCCTGGAATGTTTTCAAAGCTAGATTAAGCCAAATTCAGAATCGGCATATACCCCTCAGGCACAAACGTAACAGAACCAAGGGCAAACCAGTTTGGCTTACCCCAGAAGTAAGGAGTGCTATACAAGCTAAAAGAAGTGCATTTGGCATTTTGAAGGGATCTTCACTAGATATAAATCAGAAGGCCTACCAGAATGCAAGAAATTCAGTTAAGAAAAAGGTCAGAGCAGCTAAAAGGGCAAAGGAACTTGATTTAGCTAGACATTGTAATGCAGATAGTAAGAAGTTCTTCAGTTTTTATAAGTTCAGTACAGTTTCCAAAAATATAGGTCCATTTAAGTTAGATGATGTGTTAGTTAGCAAGGACAGTGAAATGGTTGAAGTGCTTAATGATCAGTTTCAATCTGTCTTTACTATCGAGGACCAGAGTAGTATTGCAGCACTTCAGCCTGAGCTAGAGACAGAGGAGACTATAGGAGAGTTAGGTGGCATAAGTAGTGAACTTGTTCTAGAATATCTAAAGAAAGTTAGGCCTAACAAGGCAGAAGGACCTGATGAAATCCATGCTAGACTTCTTAGGGAATCTGAAAGGGAGTTGTCGGTTCCATTAGCCATAATATTTTCTAAATCACTCGCAGATAGTAAAATTCCACTTGATTGGAAAAGAGCAAATGTTGTTCCTATTCATAAAAAGGGAGATAGAAGTAAAGAGGGAAACTATAGACCGGTTAGTCTGACCTCATTAGTCTGCAAGATGCTTGAATCAATCATCAAAGATAAGATTGTTGAATTCTTGGAGCAAAATGAACTCATCAAGGATACACAGCATGGCTTTAGGAAGGGCCGTTCTTGTTTAACTAATCTTCTGGAGTTTTTGGATGTTGCAACAGATAGCTTTGATCAGGGTAAACAGCTAGATGTAGCTTTTCTTGATTTCAGTAAAGCATTTGACAAAGTCCCCCATACAAGACTGGAGTTGCAACTTAAAATTCATGGGATCAGGGGCAAGATTCTGGATTGGATAGAAACGTGGCTTTCAGGACGCCAGCAAAGGGTTATATTGAATGGGTGCCAATCACAATGGAAGGAGGTTCTCAGTGGGGTTCCACAGGGCTCAGTCCTGGGCCCATTGCTTTTTATAATATTTGTGAATGCAATTGAGAACAGTATAGACAGCAAAGTCTTGAAATTTGCAGACGATCTAAAAGTTGTCAGGATTATTAGAGGAAAACATGATCAGGATGTTTTTCAATCAGATCTGGACAAGCTAGTTAAGTGGTCTGAAGCATGGCAGATGAAATTCAATTTGAGTAAATGTAAGATTATGCACGCTGGACGGGTTAGCAGTAAACATAGGTATGAAATGGGTGGGCAGAAAATGGAGCAGATTGAAAAGGAAAGAGATTTAGGTGTCGTGGTAAACAATAGACTATCAGCGTCAGACCAGGTTGTAGAAGCTAGGAAAAAGGCATTTAGAATGCTAGGGGCCATTAACAGAAATGTTTCCTACAAGAGTGAAAAGGTAATAACAAAACTGTATTGTGCATACGTTAGACCACATTTGGAGTATTGTGTACAAGCCTGGTCTCCAACATATGAGAAAGATTGCTGGTTGTTAGAAAGAGTTCAAAAAAGGGCAACAAAAATGGTTAATTGTCTTGGTAGTTTACCTTATGAAGATAGATTAAAGAAATTGGGTATGTTTTCACTTAGATATAGAAGGCTAAGAGGAGATCTAATTGAAGTCTTCAAATTTGTAAATAGTCAGCATTCTGGATATTTAAAGGGTATGTTTGAGTTCAATAGGGAAAATCGAGGTAGAGGTCATCAGCATAAACTCATTATGAAACAAAGTAGGACTAGGCTACGACAGTCATTTTTCAGTAGAAGGGTTGTAGGACATTGGAATATGCTACCAGGGGATGTCGCTGATGCAGTGACACTTGCTTCCTTCAAAATTAGATTAGATACATACTTTACAGAGAAGGGATTAGTTCATAAATACTCGTGGGATTAGCCTTCTTTTATGCAGGTAGAGTAAGGTGATTTGAAGGGGCGAGACTGGTGGAGGGGGGGGGGGGGGGGGAAACCTCTGATGGGCCCAAGAGGCTCTTTGTTGCACTTTTCTTTTATGTCTTTATGTCTTTATGTCTAAGGAAACTAAGATGCATGGGCCTACAATGACACAACATACTGTAGTTTTCGGAAGAAACACGCACCACAGGGTACTCTACGAATGATTATGAGATAATAGGCGAGTCCAGGTAGGGTAAAAGGGGGGGGGGGGGGTAAGCAATGTAATTGAAGTTATAAGTAAAATAGTCACTGTTGACTAGTTAGTGTCATAATTGCGGCTAATATACTTTTAAAAAGGTCTTACGCCTCCCCAATTTGGATACTGGATGCACCTATGATGAAGTACAATATGAAAAAGGAACTATCTACGATCAGCAACTTATTTATAGTGCTGGTAGCAACATGTCTGAGGTTAATATTTTTTTCCTATTTGACCTCCCTTTTTCACAAACCTGGTACCGTCTATGGCAACAAATATGATTTAAAACTGTGCTGTCTAATGTCACAATAACATAGCATTTCATTTATCAAAAAACAACATAAAAATAGTTTTATTTTGCATTTAATTCACCCCCATATTGAGTGACCTGCACACGCCTATGATTTTTGAATTTTTAAAAGTCATCGCCATATATCACTCTCCAATTCAATCTCTATCGATTTCCTTTGGTTGTGTTAAAATCGGTTGATAAACATGACAGCTGTGTTGGATCACATATACCACTAAAATTTGTAGTTTTTGCCCCCCCCCCCCCCTGTTGCCCCCCTATAAAAAAAATGATTTTTTTAGTTTTTAGAAATGTAGATTGTGTTGAGGGAAAGCAAACGCCGTTTCATTTTCGAAAACCCGACGGGTAGATCTCGAGATCTCCGATGGGGGGGGGGGGGCGGAATCCGCCCCCCCCCCCTGTTACAAATAGGGGTAGCCAGGTGCCTGTTACAAATAGGGTTAATCAACAGCAAACCGACCCAACCTGTGTTCCGTGCATATGTTTAATGTTTTGTTTTGTTTTGTTTTGTGTAATGTTTTGTTATTTCATTTTGAAAGGTATGCGCCGGGAATCAAACATTTAAAAGTTCGGGGTCCGGTTTTGAATTTGTAGTGTCTCGCCAGAATTAGCAGCTCGTTAACATGGGTTTGGCAGCCTTGGCGATTGTGGCGCATGGATGACTGTTATGACTATTACATGTGATTGGTTGAATTTGGTGCGCCGAATTAATCTCGGGTCAAACGCTGACGTGTCAGGGAGATCGCTGATAGAACTTGAGGCTGCACGTCAAGTCAGATGCTGCTGGTTTTGTCACCTTGTTTGATGGAGTTATCAATATGATTATGTAGTGAGGAAGAAGCTTTACAAAAGGTTGGCCAATACTATTCCAAGTAAATGCATTCAGCATTCTAAGTAAATGCGTAGATGCTTTGGAAAAGCGCTGCTTATGTCCTCTTTCTACAATCTCCAGTGATTGAAGAAACGGGTCAAAAACATGTAAACAGATGCAGAAATCTGTTCAGCATGTGAGAAAGAGCATAAAAGAATGTTTTGATTGAATTCTCAGTTAAGATCCGCACAAGGCTTTTCTAAAATATCAAATAAAAAATAATTGAAAGATGGTTTTCGGATTGCTTGTGCTCAGCGGCTTTAATAAATATGATTGCGTTGCGTTCTAATAAGAAACCATAATTCGAGTAACGCGTTTGTTTCATTTCTCCTAGAACCAGAAATTCTCCTTTCAGTCTTACGAGCAAATTGCAGTGCTTCTGTAATTTCTCCTTAATTATTGCGAGCAAGTTGCATGGCTTCTGTGCCGCAGGATATGTATGTAGATTGATCTGAAGTTCGCACTGTTTTGGGCTAAACCCTAGGCTAGTCAGACGGTGTTATTGAATTCTAGCTGATCGACTGTGCAACAATTCATCAGTCGACCTCGAAATAACAACCTATCTAACCAGCCGACCTCGAAATAACATGCCGTCCAACTGTCGCCTCACTGGCATCGGCGGGTGATTTAGAAACATGGTTTTTAATAACCCAACACCGTCCTGCAATTTGGTGGGAGTGCCGCGCACGCTTTTCCCGCTGGCCGCCAGAAACCTTGTACAGACAGACAGACAGGCGGAAATGAAAAAGCTACAGGGGGTTTCATAATTAATGCTACTTTAAATAAGCCGCAGGAAGACCAACAATATTATAAAGCTCGTGGATTTTTAGGTTATATTGTTGAAAAAACGTTGGGGTTTTTATCTGTGCAAAAATTACCCCGAAACAATTAGTATGATGAATGTTATAGGCCAACAATTGCAGAATTCTCAGCAAGCCACTTGCAGAATTCTTGTCTGCCTGCCTGGTGGGTTGCGTTCAGCGGCCGGTAATATGGGGCTTATACGGCTTCCAGCCCAGCTTCTTCCGCATAATCCGCCATACAGTTGTCGTGGATGTTCCCAACGGCTTGGCAACCCTGGGGACAGGGATGCTTTTCTTGGCTGTGTGATATGGCTTCACCATCTGTCGAATTTTCTCCACGAGCTCAGCCGATGTTGCAGTTCGACCTTGAGGCTTTGATGGAGAGATGAAGCCTGTTGACTGAAACCTTTCGATCAGTCTCTTGAAAGCCATCCTTGATGGTATGACATTTATTTTCTGGAAGTGACTGCCTAACTTTCGGCGCACTGTAGCTACGCTTTTCAGCGCACCAGACTGAGAGACTGCCTAAACTGCCTCTTCGTTTCAAAACGGCGCGTTGCAGCGTTTCTTGGGCCTCGAAATTGTTGGCCTATAACATTCATCAGACTAATTGTTTCGGGGTAGTTTTTGCACAGATAAAAACCCTAACGTTTTTGCAACAATACAACCTAAACATCCGCGAGCTTTATAATATTTTGGGTCTTCCTACGGCTTATTAAAAAGTAACATTCATTATGAAAAACCCTGTAGCTGCCAACTTAACCCTATTTGTAACAGGGTCCTGGCTACCCCTATTTGTAACAGGGGGGGGGGGATCCAGCCCCCCCCCCCGGAGATCTCGAGATCTACCCGTCTGATTTTCAAAAATGAAACGGCGTTTGGTTCCTCTCAACACGATCTACATTTCTAAATAAATAAAAAAAATATCTACATTTTTGATAGGGGGGCAACAGGGGGGCAAAAACCACAAATTTTAGTGGTATTTTTGATCCAACATAGCTTTCATATTTATCGACTGATTTTAACACAATTAATACGAATCGATAGATATTGAATTGGAAATAGATATATGACAGTGGCGTTTGAAAATTCAAAAATCATAGGCGTGTGCAGGTCACTCAATATGGGGGTGAAGTAAATGCGTAATAAAACCATTTTTTGATGTTTTTTAAATAAATTAAATGAAATGGTATGTGATTGTGACATTAGACAAAACAGTTGAAAATCATATTTTTTTGCCATAGGCGGTACCAGGTTAGTGAAAAAGGGGGGTAAAATTGGAAAAAATATTAACCGCAGAAAAGTTGCTATCCAGCACTATAAATATGTTACTGATCGTAGATAGTTCCTTTTTGCATGTTGTACTTTATCATAGACGTATCCAGGATCCAAACTGGGGCGGCTCAATACCTTTTGATAAGTATATTATCCGCTATTATGATACTAACTAGTCAACAGTGACTATTTCACTTACAACTTCAATTAACATTGCTTACCCCCCTTTTACCCTACCTGGACTCGCCTATTATCTTATAATCGTTCGTAGAGTAGCCTGTGGTGCGTGTTTCATCCGAAAACTACAGTATGTTATGTCATTGTACGCCCATGCCTCTTAGTTTCCTTGCAATAATACGACCCCCTTTCTTCCATTCCTGAGCGCGCCTCTGCAAAGAACGACTTTATTCCCTTTCCTGGCCTCATATGTGCATATATAATTATAAGCTAACCGTCTATTGCGCCGTTATCGCTGGCATATCGTCATCACCAAGCCAGTCACCCCCCTTTTCATATGCCTGAACACGCCCCTAAAACTCTATATGTAGTAAATTATGCAAATAATGTAAGCAGAAGCTATCTTTTACATCTCGATAACTATAAATGCCCCTTACATTGCTCTATTTGCTTCCCGCCAAGCATTGAATACTTCCTGGAACCCCCCCCCCCCCCTTTTTCAAGCCTCTGAAACCGCCTCTGCCATGAAATTTTAATGATATTTCATTAACATCAACTAATTTTCACTTGTTGCAATCACCGTGAACCGATGTAACTCCTTCATACTCGAGGAAGTTACGAAGAAACCGTGAAGATCGCATTTCCGTATTATCGCCAAATATCGCCTCCGAACCCACCCAAAACTGTACCCTGGAACCGCCTCTGTTCAGGCTAAGAACTCAAAATTTTGACTCCAAATGTAGTATTCAATTCTATGAAAAGTCCCAAAATTTCATGGGCCTGCTTCCAGCCGTTCTGGAGATATCTTCGAAAAACATGAGGGGGGGGGGCAGAATCCGCCCCCTGTTACAAATAGGGTTAACCCCCCAAGAATAAATCTTCAAAATACCGAAGAAAACTCAAATGCTAAAGCATGAGACTTTTCTTCTAGGCATTCCTACCATTTTATACTAGAGTTCCGCCAGCTATGCGTAGTTGGCGGAGATATAAATTCGGAGCCCGTCCACGTGCGCACCTGCCGACTGACTTTGATTCCGACTCATCCGGACCGCCCCAAACTCATGCATTTAACTGCTCACAAAATGTCCGATCGATTGATCCAGCAGTTTCTAAGATCTAAAAGCGGCAGTAGCACGTCCGCACGTGCCAACAGACGCATTATGTATTGCGGGCAATGTTGCCAGTACCAATGCATGAAGCCATGCATCAAAGTTCAAGTCAATCTAGCCGATACTTTGGGAGATATTGACCACCAAATTTGAGGGCACCAATGTACGCCCCATTTGCATTTGTTACGTGCTCGCGCGCTTATCGGTTGGATAGATGTCATGGTGTGCCAAATAGTGAAAGTTGGTTTCATTTCCTATCCACACACCGGTTTTGGTACCCGTACCTCGCACCGTTCTGGGTCACGAATCTCCCAGGCGGAGGTCCCCTAAAATAGATTCGATGTCCCGTGCTGGCGTCCTGTGCACCCCGCACCGTCGCCACCACAAAAAGCACATAACCTCCTATAGCGTCTTATCTTTTCATAAACTTTGATGCACTGGCGTCGCAACATGTGACCTGCAGGTTCCAGAAAGCCCGATTTCGGAGGTGCCTCGCAGCACGTGCCACGTGCATTCTGCACCACTGAAAAGTGCAAAAGCACAAATCCACCTGACGTGTCTATGCACTCTGAAAATTTGGTGCGAGTGCCGTGCACGGTCTTCCCGCTAGCCGCCAGAAGCCTTGTACAGACAGACAGACGGAAATGAAAGCTAGCTGTCAACTTAATTCCCGAAGAATAAATCTCCGGAATGCCGAAGAAAACTAAAATGCTAAAGCTTTTCTTCCAGGCTTTTCTTTTTCTTCCAGACTCTTCCAGACTTTTCTTCCAGGCATTCCTATGATTTTGGATAAATCTCCGGAATACCGAAGAAAACTCAAATGCTAAAGCATGTGACTTTTCTCCTACACTCCATTTTTTTACACCCTTGAGGTGTAATGATGGAGTGGCCTATAATGAGAACCCATTTACACCACTGTTATCATGTTGCAACACCCTTCGCTGCCGTAATATCCTGTAACACCGACTATACCACCTGGATACACCCCTTTTATACCAACCTTACACCACATGGCTTTTTCGCACACCCACGCTACACCCCCTATACACCTCTCATTACGCCCTTTGTACCATCCACTTACACCTTATACACACCCTTTCTTCACCACCATACACCCTTGTTACACCCATCGTACCATTAACCGACACCTAATACACCCTTTCTACTCCGTCCATTTCCGTTCCTTTTGTTGGAAACAGAAGCAGAGAAATCACGTTTTTCCTGTGTATTTATAAAACCACACCGACAGGGAGCCACGTATGTGGCATACGTGGCACACATGGAACCTTTTGCACACTTTTGGTCCGTTCCGTCCTTCCGTCCGTTCCGTCCGTCCTTCCGTTCCGTCTAGGTACTGGAGGAGTTTGTTTAAGTTTGCGTCTTTAGTTTCATCAATGACTATCTCATGATGCAGTTTTCACGAGTGCGGCTTAAACGGGATGTCTCGTCGATGGCCGACATGATAGCCGGGTGACTGTCCGAAATCGGTGGACCGCCGACTTCATGAACTTCTCACTACACTTTTACTCACTACTCACTCCTCTACTCACTGTACTCACTTTTAATCCGTCATTTTCTGAACGTTTTTCGACGCTCAGTTTGTTTTGGGTGACGCTTTTCATAATGTGACATTCGACCGATTAATGAAGCAACTAATCGTGGAAATTGTTGGATAGGGAGATACGGTGTTGATACCTCCAGGGCGTGTTGACTTCACTTAAAACTCCCTGCCTACTTCTGCTTTTTGTTTTACACGTGGTATGTCTGTTCAAGCGAATTCGGCAACAATATTACCTTACCCATAATTGCTCCAGATAACTACACACCTGCGTGCAGAAACAGATTGAGAGTGGGTTGACCTTCGCCGGGGATGTTGTGCATAGCTGGCTATTACGCCCCGGCACCCAAGAGCACCAATGAACCGTACCACGCTGAGGCCTGTTACTGACACCCGGCTGATTCCGCCCTGCCCCCCCCCCCCTCCACCCCCACTCTTTCCGGGTCGGTTCGGAGCAGGTATAAATTGGGTGCTGTTCAGTCCGAAGTCAGTCAGATCATCTAACTTCACTGAGCCTCACCATGATGAAGGTAGGTGGCCGAGACTCGGGGGAGACGGGGCAGGTGGAGGCTGGTGCGGGCCGGGGTCAAAGCTTTCGGAGCGTCACAATCGAGATAAAAAAGATAGGTTAAACATCTTATTTTTGAGTGAAAAAGTCATCTAAATATTTTTGTTTGACACAAAAGGGAAATATCATCGAAAATAAGAACTAAAGATTACGTTGGGTATAGCTATCTTAACCCTATTTGTAACAGGGGGGCGGATTCCGCCCCCCCCCCTCATGTTTTTCGCAGATATCTCCAGAACGGCTGGGAGCAGGCCCATGAAATTTTGGGACTTTTCATAGAATTGAACTCCGCATTTGGAGTCAAAATTTTGAGTACTTAACTTGAACAGAGGCGGTTCCAGGGCACAGTTTTGGGTGGGTTCGGAGGCGACATTTGGCGAAAATACGGAAATGCGATCTTCACGGTTTCTTCCTAACTGCATCAAGTATGAAGGAGTTACATCGGCTTACCGTGATTGCAACAAGTGCAAATTAGATGATGTTAATGAAATATCATACACAATTGCATGGCAGAGGCGGTTTCAGGGGCTTGAAAGGGGGGGGGGGGGGGTCCAGGAAGTATTCAATGCTTGGCGGGAAGCCAATAAAGCAATGTAAGGGGCATTTATAGCTATCAAGATGTAAAAGATAGCTTCTGCTTCCATTATTTGCATAATTTATTACATATAGAGTTTCAGGGGCGTGTTCAGGAACATGAAAAGGGGGTGACTGGCATGGTGATGACGATATGCCAGCGATAACGGCGCAATATACGTTTAGCTTATAATAATATATGCACATATGAGACCAGAAAAGGGAATAAAGTCATTTTTTTGCAGAGGCGCGCTCAGGAATGGAAGAAAGGGGGTCATATTATTGCAAGGAAACTAAGAGGCATGGGCGTACAATGACATAACATACTGTAGTTTTCGGATGAAACACGCACCACAGGCTACTCTACGAACGATTATAAGATAATAGGCGAGTCCAGGTAGGGTAAAAAGGGGGGTAAGCAATGTTAATTGAAGTTGTAAGTGAAATAGTCACTGTTGACTAGTTAGTATCATAATAGCGGATAATATACTTATCAAAAGGTCTTGCGCCGCCCTAGTTTGGATCCTGGATACGCCTATGATGAAGTACAATATGCAAAAAGGAACTATCTATGATCAGTAACATATTTTTAGTGCTGGGTAGCAACTTGTCTGCGGTTAATATTTTTTCCCAATTTTACCCCCCTTTTTCACTAACCTGGTGCCGCCTATGGAAAAAATATGATTCATAACTGTTTTTCTAATGTCTCAATCACATACCATTTCATTTATCAAAAAAACAACATCAAAAAATGGTTTTATTACGCATTTACTTCACCCCCATATTGAGTGACCTGCACACGCCTATGATTTTTGATTTTTCGAACGTCACTATCATATATCAATTTCCGATTCAATCTCTATCGATTCCTATTATTTGTGTTAAAATCGGTCGATAAACATGAAAGTTATCTTGGATCAAAAATACCACTAAAATTTGTCGTTTTTGCCCCCCTGTTGCCCCCCCCATCCAAAATTTAGATTTGTTTTATTATTTATAAATTCAGATCGTGTTGAGGGGAACCAAACACCGTTTCATTTTCGAAAACGGAAGGGTAGATCTCGAGATCTCCGGGGGGGGGGGGGGGCGGAATCCGCCCCCCCTGTTACAAATAGGGGTAGCCAGGAGCCTGTTACAAATAGGGTTAAACCGCGCCGTGCCGAAGGGGGGGGGGGCATTTAGACGCCACGCCCTAAGGTTTTTCGAAGATAGCTGACAAATTGCGACTTGGAGCGCCACTGTTTTTGCGCAGCTGTTTGAGAATCAATAACCCACATTGTGTGAAGTTCTTGACCTCCAGTCATCTCAGGTCAGGTCATCAGGCCAGGTCACGTTACCCCTCATCCAAAAAAGGTTGTCGTCGTATTAAAGCCACAGTGTCTGACCGATTAGTTTCAAACTTACAGGATTTCATAAGGTCATAAGTACCTACAATTCGTTGATCTTGGATTTTTGAATATCGGTGACCTAAGGTCGGGTCAATTTCGTGATCTTCCCATTATAAGACAATGGGGAAATATTCAAATGCTTCCTATTCCGAAGATACGCATGATATCAGTCCATTTCTTTCTGGATCATGTAATAACAGGTAATTATTGATGATCTAGGTGCAATTTTGTTCAGTGATTCCTACAAAGTGAGCCGAGGTCAAACGAGGTTACCAACACCTTTGCGTCAATAGCTCTCGACAGAAGGATTATACATTAGTGAAACAATCACCAATGTGTTAGCCTGGTCGAGACACGTCTCCCAATATGCAACATGACCTACTTGGGTCAACACTTGACCTCTTCCTCGGGTCAACTTTTAAAGTTGACCTGACCTGGTCAACAGGAATATGATTCAAAACGCCTTGACGAGACAAACACGATGGCGTCACAATTATTGCTTTATCTGTATTTGGTAATAAGCCATTTGCAAAAACTTTTTGCCAACAAAATTGCCTTTTTGAGATTTGATGAGCTCTGGAGCCTAAGCTATTGATCTGAGCTAACATTCGATGACTCCAAGTGCGACTTCATTTTTCACGATCTTTCGATTCCTTTTTGTTGTTTTTGTCCTAGCTATCATACCGAGATATCATACCGAGGGGGAGTTCGAAGCGAAGTGCTAAAACTGGAAAATCTGGCCTTTGATGACCTCATATTTGATGACCTGGCCTTTGATGACCTTAATATTTACCTGAGCCAAAAACAACACAATAGTTGTAAAACTATTTTTGACGAACTTTCGAACGGTCATTTCGGTTTTTAACTCAGTTTAATAGGAGCCGAGTTGGAGAGGGGGAAGTTTAAACGCCCCCGGCGGCATGACGAAGGTAGCTCCGATCACCAGCACGGCTCGGGTTAACATCAATTTATCACTTTTGAGAACAGAATATGACGCGTTTATCATAGATACAATTAATCAGAACATAAACCATAATTAAAGTAGCAAAAAGTAATTATTTCTTTATGAGATGTCTACTTTTGTGATTCCTATTTTTCTGATATTATACAGCATCTAATGTTTCAAAACAAAAACAATTTCGGTGATAGCATGCGGGCACTTCGCTAATATAAGTCAGGACACAGGACACGTGCCGCAAACGTAATGTAAACTTTCCACATGTTCACATCTATGGAAAAACCAGGTAGGTGCATACATATCTCCATACACGTTTTCTAAAATTCCTCTCTGACATGTTCTTTACCTGTTTCAGTTTGTCGTTCTCGCCCTGTGTGTGGGCACTGCGGCTGCCTGCTGCACTGGACCTGGACAGGGTCACGCCAACGTTCAAATGTGAGTATAGATCCGCCCATGGAACAACACTCCTGAGAGCCATTGCGCAGCGCTTCGTTTACAGCTTCAGCATTTATATGTAGCTTTAGCCTCTATATTTGTAGTGGTTATAGTTCAGACGATTGCTCTGACGGAATGAAAATGGAAATAATACGCTATTGTTTTTTCTAACATTACTCTCGCCCTACGGAAGCTTTTTTCACCTTCGCCCTACGGGGGGCCTGACAAGCCCCCCTGTTAACTTCCAAACTAAACAACTTAGAGCAATGCGACAAGAACCAGCATATTGCCTGTCATAAGAGGAATCTAACAGTATGCAATTTTTAGGTTTCAGATCAACGGGTGACCTTCCAGATCAAGTGAATGACCTCGGATTTACCACGTCCAGAACAGCGATTTTGCTCTTCAGAAAACCTTAAAATTAGAAATTGATAAATGTAAATACAAATGCATGTTCCTAGACCAGTTTTGGATCAGATATACAGAAAAGGTAATAATGTGTTCGTATCTTGTCAAAAAAAGTCAAAAAAAGTTATTTTTTAAAAAGGACGTCATCAGTTTCTTACAGTTAGGGAGCCATCACTCAGGCAAAAATGAAGATATTGTTTGAGATTTGATATGGGTATTGTCCATACTCAGTTCCCCACATATATTTCGGTTTTTCTAATATCTTTGAAATTTTTATTTTGTTGTTTTTTTCCAAACAAATCAGTTTTTTTATTTATTTTAGGGGTCAGAAACTTTTTTTAATCCGAGATTGCCATGATAAAGAGAATGCTATTTAGTATCTTTGGTGAATTGTGTCTACAATTTGTTTTAAAACTCTGTTTTCTACGATTTTTCAAATATTTCTAATTTTTTACCAACATGACATCATCAAACATGATTATCTCCCAAGCGACTTAACCAATGTCGAATAATTTTTTACAGCATGCTTAAAATTGTTGTGGACTCAGTTACCGAAAATTTCAGCAAGATCTACTGCATGCGTAACAATTTATGCAAGAAAAACCTCAGGGGGTGGGGGGGGGGCTGTCAGCCCCCCCGTAGGGCGAGGGCTAAAAAGGTTGAATATTGCGTATAAGGATGGATATGATAACAAGCTGATGGTGTGTTGCCACTACGCTCATGATTTCACTCAATTTATTTCAGCTACAACCCAAGGGGAAGCATCCAGTATGGAACTCATGTATCTCACCCTATCTACAGGTAAGCTTTGTTTGACAGCAAGCTTTTTACTTTAATCAATTAACTGTTCACTACATATGTGTCCTGTTTCTCTAGATAGACATTTTGCATTGTAAATACATGTTGTGAGCATCACTTCATGTCAACCAGAATGTCCTATTAAGGGATTTTTATACCTGGAAAACATGCAGTCCCATTAACCTGCGACTTACTGGGGGGCTATTTTTTGCCCCCCCTTCCCGTTATTTTGCAATAACTCCTAAACTAACACAGGTATTGTCACCGAACTTGCAGTAACTTCTTTAACATCAATTCTACACATGTTGGCAAATGTAAAAGTAAAAGGCTATGATAAGTCAACCGAAAATGACGTCAGAGTGACGCCATGTTCTTCGGTTTTTGTTGCAAAATAATGGTTTGCGGAAAACGCTGTCAAAGGTACGATATTGGAGATAAACTCAATTGTATTACATAAAATTACTGACAATAGACCGAAAGATCAAAACGCTATCTCGGATTTTTGAGTTTTTTTATTCAAAATTTTGAGAAATCCATTTTTTTTTTTAAATCAAGAATACATCAGAATTATCCAAAAACTGGAATATATGTGATCGAGACGTGTGCGGTGAAAATGTGTACCTAATTGGAAGTTTATATCTTCAAAAATGACTGAGTTATGACCTTTAAATGACAAAAATCGACCACCTCTCTCAGCATTACTATGTAAAAAACGCATTTCCATTTTTGCTTTTTACTTCTATTTATATGGAAAAAACAATGTTCTAAGGTCATTTTTCGCGTTCTAGACGAAAAACAAACCCATAAACATGTGTTACAACGCCTAATGACCGTAATCTGCAGTTTAACCTCGTGACCTCGGATGACCTTGACCTGACCCAAGGCAATAAACAGCTTAGAAAGGTACTTAGAAGTGTCAAGACACACGAATCATACCGATTTATCGACAGCTTATGCGTTTAATATCGCAATTTTGCGCGACAATTCAATCCAACGAGACCTTTTCACACGGAGAAACATTTTGTATTTGACCTGACCTGTGACGTCATGGGTGACCTTGAGGTCAACAATACTATGTTTCCCTCGATAAATTTCCCAGGGCTATCGAATGCCGTTTTAATTTTTACATTCGGTCTATTAGTTCCGGAGATCCGAGGGGGGGGGGGGGATGGGGCAAAAATTAGCCCCCCCCCAGTAAGTCGCGTTATGAAATATAACCCAGTAACTCGCGGGTTAACCCGCGAGTTACTGGGGTATATTCCATAACGCAACTTACTGGGGGGGGGGGGGATATTTGCCACCCTTCCCTCGGATCTCCTTAACTACTGGACCGATTGTAGAAATTCAACCAGCATTCGATAGCCCTGGGAAATTTATCGAGGGAAACCTATATTGTGGACCTCAGAGTCACTGATGACGTCACAGGTCAGGTCAAGTACAAAATGTTTGACCGTGTCAAAAGGTCTCGATGGATTGAATTGTCGCGCACAATTGCGATATTAAACGCATAAGCAGTCGATAAATCGGTATGATTCGTGTGTCTAACACTTCTAAGTGTCATCATAATTTATTTATGACTTTGTTTCAGGTCAAGGTCATCAGAGGTTACAAGGTCAACCGGCAGATTACGGTCATTATGCGTTGTAACACATGTTTGTGGGTTTGTTTTTCGTCCAGAACACGAACAATGACCTTAGAACATTGTTTGTTCCGTATAAATAGAAGTGAAAAGTAAAAACGGAACTTGAATTTTTTTATGCATGGTAATGCTGTGACAGTTGGTATATTTGTGTAACTTATAGGTCATAAGTCAGTCATTTTTGAAGATATCGACTTCAAATTTGGTACACATATTCACCGAACACGTCTCGATCACATATATTCCGTTTTTTCATAATTACGTTTTTTTTGTGTGAACATTTTCGAGAGAAAAAAATTATGTGGATTTCTCAAAATTTTGAATGAAAAAAAGCTGAAAAATCTTAGATGGCAGTTCGATATCCCGGTCTATTGTCAGTAATTTGATCTAAGATAATTGAATTGATCTCAAGCATTGTACCTTTGACGCAACAACTGAGAGAAAAAAAAAATGATATATGCACATATGAGGCCAGAAAAGGGAATACAGTAATTTTCTTGCAGTAGCGCGCTCAGAAATTGAAGAAAGGGGGTCATATTATTGCAAGGAAACTAAGAGGCATGGGCGTACAATGACATAACATACTGTAGTTTTCGGATGAAACACACACCACAGGCTACTCTACGAACGATTATAAGATAATAGGCGAGTCCAGGTAGAGTAAAAAGGGGGTAAGCAATGTTAATTGAAGTTGTAAGTGAAATAGTCACTGTTGGCTAGTTAGTAACATAATAGCGGATAATATACTTATCAAAAGTTATTGAGCCGCCCCAGTTTGGATCCTGGATACGCCTATGATGAAATACAACATGCAAAAAGTAACTATCTACGATCAGTAACATATTTATAGTGCTGGGTAGCAACTTGTCTGCGGCTAATATTTGTTTCCACTTTTACCCCCTTTTTCACTAACCTGGTACACCTATGGCAAAAAGTATGATTTAAACTGTGTTGTCTAATGTCACAATCACATACTATTTCATTTATTAAAAAAACAAAACATAAAAAATGGTTTTATTACGCATTTACTTCACCCCCATATTGAGTGACCTGAACACGCCTATGATTAATGAATTTTCAAACGCCACTGTCATATATCAATTTCCAATTCAATCTCTATCGATTCGTAATAATTGTGTTAAAATCGGTGGATAAACATGAAAGCTATGTTGGATCAAAAATACCACTAAAATTTGTGGTTTTTGCCCCCCTGTTGCCCTCCTATCAAAAAAATTAGATTTTTTTATTATTTAGAAATGTAGATCGTGTTGAGGGGAACCAAACACCGTTTCATTTTTGAAAATCGGACGGGTAGATCTCGATATCTCCGGGGGGGGGGGGCGGAATCCGCCCCCCCCCCTGTTACAAATAGGGGTAGCCAGGAGCCTGTTACAAATAGGGTTATGATAATAGTTACTGCATCTTTGTTAAATTCTTCAATGACATTTTCGGTTTTGGTTTTCAGTGGAAGCAACGGATACGGATACGGACGTTTCGTCGGTGGCCATGGGCGTATCCATGCTCAAGGACAAGGATCTAGTGGATACGGACGTGGCGGATATGGCGGTGGACACGGTGGATACGGCAGCGGATATACCAACGGATACAGTGCTGATGTTGGAAACGGATACGGATATCGTGGAAATGGACAGGGATATCAATATGGTGGAAATAGACAGGGGTATGGATATGGTCATTAAATGACCTTCATATTTATACGTATCTTACAATATGTACCATACTTCAATGTCCACCTTGAGTATTACGATTTTAGTATTCAATGGAATTCGTTTACTTCCCAATGCAATCATGGCCCGACACTTCCTCGTCTACCTGTTCAATAAAGCCTGTGAATACACACTATACGGTGGTTTTCATTACAAGCCTGTGAATACACACTATACGGTGGTTTTCCTTACAAGCCTGTGAATACACACTATACGGTGGTTTTACTTACAAGCCTGTGAATACACACTATACGGTGGTTTTACTTACAAGCCTGTGAATACACACTATACGGTGGTTTTCTTTACAAACGTCCAGGAATACGCCGGTACAGATCATGGCATTAACCCTATTCCCTGCGCGGGACAGATTCTGCCCCTCCCGGTGGTTTTTCGCTTGCCACTTCTAAACCGTTAGGCCTAGCGTCCTAAAACTTTGTGACTTTTCCTAAAATTGAATGGCGCGTGTTGTGTCAAATTAAAAAACGGTCCAGCAGAGGCGGTTCCAGGCTCCTGGTTTGGGGAGGGTGTTACGCATGCGGTTTTGCGGCGCATACTTCCTTCGTGGTTTGCAGTGCAATAAATGCGTCAGAACAATTTCAATGCAATGTGCATCATAGATACTGGGATTGTACATATTTTTGGGGCAGAGGCGCACTCAGGATAACAAAAATGGGAGGCGATACCCACCCTAAAATTAGGTCCAACTTCAAATTAGTAATATGATTAAAGTTTTACGAGCATGGTGTTTTTTCCTGGATCCACATATGCGCAATATTGAAAATTTAACAAATTACAGCATATAATGCCCACATCGTGCCGCTGACATCGTGGGAAAGTTGGAGGCGTTCATGCACGTATGGTCGTCTGCCATCGATGTGCACTGTCCCCTGAAAACTGTGACCCCACGTCGCCCACGCTGCCCGTGGCTGGAGGGTAACCACGAGCTGCGCAGTGTAATGCGTGAGCGCGACCGGGCCTACCGGGAATGGCACAGGTACGGTACGGAGACCGCCCTTATCGAGTATCGGCGGCTTCGAAACCGGGTTAAGAGTTGCTGTGCCCAGGCGAAACGCGACTTTCTGTGCGCGACCATGCTGTCTGATCGTGCGTGTTTCTGGCGCGGGATCCGTGAGTTCGCTCTTCGGCCCACGAGAGGGGGAGGTGGCGGCGCCGAGGATATGCCGATGGACCGAGCTGACGACTTCAATCGCCATTTCGCCTCAGTCGGGCCTATGATAGCTGCCGAGCTGGCAGACGGCTGCCACAGCGTGCCACCTCTTCCTCCGAGACCACCGTGCGTCACCACAGCCCGGCTAGTCTTACAACCGGTGACCTTACCCATGCTTTCTAAAGCCTTGAAAGAACTGTCCTCTTATAGGGCTGTTGGACTCGATGGTGTGCCGCTACTTGTATTGAAAAACTGTTTCGCTGTCTTAGGGCCTCACTTGCTTCATCTCGTCAACACTTCTGTCATCACTTGCGTCTTCCCAAGTGACTGGAAAATTGCCTCAGTTTTTCCTCTTAATAAATCTGGGCCTCGCGACGCTCCTGGCAATTTTAGGCCGATATCGATTTTATCAGTGCTGTCAAAATTATGCGAGAAGGTTGTATGTACGCAGTTGTCTGCGCATCTCGTTTCCCACAGCCTGTTGGCGCCTTCACAATACGCGTACAGGCCGTGCCACTCGACGGAGGACGTCGTGGTCGACGCTGTGGAATGGATGACGCGCCGGATCGACGCGGGACATGTCGTCGCCGTCACCTCCGTCGACCTTAGTAAAGCCTTTGACAGCGTTGACCACACTGTCCTCCTGACCAAGCTACAGTGGTACGGTATCGATCCCTGATGGTTCCGGAGTTACCTCTATGGATCGCGGCAGGTGGTGAGAGGCGGATCACTATCCCTTCCCTTATCCCACGGCGTCCCTCAGGGGTCACTCGTGGGCCCAATCCTCTTCAGCATCTTCACGAACGACCTGACATCGTACCTTCCTCACGGGCGTCTGGTGTCCTACGCAGACGACACCCAGCTCCTCGACTCCGCCTTCCCAGCACACCTATCCCTACTCAAATCCCGATAGGAGGATACCATCATTGCGGTCCAATCCTACTTCACTGCCAACTCCTTAAAGATGAACCCCACCAAGACCACCCTCCTCCTTGTCGGTACTCCTCAAGCCCTTACAAAGACTCCATCCTTTCAGCTCAACATCTCCAACCACACACTCAATCCCTTGCCGTCCGTGAAGATGCTGGGGGTCACCATGGACCGTAACTTGTCCTGGGAAGAGCACATTTCCAATTTAGTCCAAAAGTGCAACTCCATCCTGTTGTCTGTATAAAATTCGTCAACACCTCACACCCGAGACCCGCAAACTCCTAATCCAGACACACGTGTTCCCCCACATACTGTACTGCCTCTCCGTCTTGGGCGGGGCCGCTGCCTGCCACCTCAGCCGGGTAGAGAAGGTGATAAATTTCGCGGCAAGAATCGTCCCGGGTGCGCGGGGTCGTGATCATATATCACCGGTCGTGGAGTCGCTGGGCTGGCGTGGTATACGCGACCTCGTTGCGCGCCGAGACTGTATCGGCGTCTATAGGGCCTTAAACGATCCCTGCGCCCCGGCAGCGGTCCGATCGCTATTCACCCCTCGCACCGCTGTGAGTGAACGCCTCACGCGGGCTGCGGTGGCTGGTGCTCTAGAGCTGCCCGCTTTCCGGCTATCCATGTCGCGCAGGGCTTTTCCTATAGGGCGGCCTCGTCTTGGAAGAACCTGACGCCAGTCATTATGGCCTCTCGGAGCCTCGCCGTGCTAAAATCCCAACTCGAAAAATGTGACGACGGTGTGTGAAAGCTTGACATCGTACGTTTTATTAACATAGTTACCATGATTTTCTTGTGTGTGTGCGATGCGTGTTTTAAATTTTCTATCGTGTTTTTCGTTTGTATCGCCCAACTTATATCACTTTCACTCGAATCGAACATTAAGCCATTTATATGGAATGATTCGCAAATACATGAATGAAGTACATGTGACGTTCATGTCCCAAACAATCACGAACAGCACATATGTTTTTCTGAAAATCCCCGCCCCTCATTTTACATTCCATGAATACGCCTATGATTTTATGTTTTGTTTTTGTCTTTTCATATATCAAAGACCAGTACATTTCAAGCTTCAAAACGTTTGGGGACTGAAAATCAGTCGAGCCACATGGCCGCAATGACCTTTCAAAGAACACCCAAAAGTTTCGTAATTTTTGCCACCTGTCCCCCCATTTTTGAACAAAACAAAAATTTCGGGATAAAAAAGAGAGATCTTGTCATGACGAATCGAATGATGTTTTTCCCATCGAAATCGACCGAGTGGTTCTCGAGATCTCTGGGGGGGGGGGGGCAGAATCTGCCCCCCGCAGGTTAAAGAGATTATACTGGGTTTTCCCAGAATAATTGAGTTACATAGTAAAACTTACTTATAAAGGTGGTAGAAGTCACACGGTAGTCACATTTTTATGGAAATTACCTCGTCTGCACGTAAGGACATTTCAAAGTGCGCGGTGATGCCACCGCGTACTTTCTGCAGTACTGGCTGAGGCAAGGCCAGTCATCTCTTTTATGTTAATGAAAACACCTCACTTATGGCATATTTCCGGTCACAATAAGCAATATATAATAAAATAAACTTGTTTTTTTCCAACGACAGCAGCAGTTACCTAGTTTTTCCCATAAAATTCGTCATTTTTCATGAATTTTCATGCCAAAAAATGAATACGCCACCACCAAATTCTCAACGCTAAAGGCAGCAAAAAAAAAACACAAAAAAAACACAAAACCCCAACGAAAAGTATGTAGTACTACAGAGTCCCGTAATAATTTAATTTAATAATCTTTTTGTGATCCAGTGTAGGAATTGCAGATAATTCAAAGCTCTATAATTGATGAAAAACGATTAAACGCATGGTATGTCTTGCCTGGCCTAGAGCGTCTTGAATTTAGTAACTCCTTCTACAATCGTCATCCAGATGGCAAAGAACGTAAGAATTGTCACGTATGCCAAGGTGGTCTTGAAAAAGGCTGTATTAACTGGCGGTCTGTTTACATAGCCTTGAATGGTGTCTGCCAGCATCCAGGTATACGATCAGAATAAGTATTTCAAGATTATGCTATTCTAGCTTGAACAGGCCTCAGAGTATTTTACCAAAGAGTAAGTTGTGAAAAGGGTGTTGTACATCAAACAGATCAAACTGAATTGATGGTGACTCTTACACTCCGGTACCAATCCTAATTTGTGATTGTTTACTGATGTTCGGTCACCAGTGCATAATTGATGTTGTTTTGGTTTTCCAGCATCAACTAGCAATGTCTTGCATGGTATGTGACTCAGTCAAGAAGCTACACATAAGTTGCCAAATGCTTCCACTGAGCGATCAAGAAGGCCAAACTGGGTACTGTATTGCTCAGACCGCTATAAGCAATTAAACCCAAGAATATGCAAGAATCACTTCAGTGATAAACAGTTTGCTGTAATTAAAATGAAATTGTTTGGCAAATCAGGAATTGAGCATTGTTTTGCCAAGAAATGTGGTCACTGACGGCTGACCTATTAGAAATTGGCGCTTGAACTGGCTATCATGAGATGAAAGACGATCAGCATGTTGCGCAAGAGGTATATGACTGAATGAACGTTACTGCCTTTGTACAGCTCATTTCTGTAACATTAGCAAATAATGCTAGTCACATTGAATTTAAAAGTTGTAGCGTAATAATATGGAATGTACATGATTAAAAGAAATGTCAGACATCAGTGTTTCAATATCATGAGTTATATCCCACCGTCGACTCATCATTTTATACCGTCATCAAACCCGGATATTTATCTAATCTGCATATGCTTCCAGACCATTGTTCATTACTAATTGCCCTAGGTTAGCTTTGATATTTGTCCATTATTGCAGGTTTCTGAGCGAACAACGCCAGGGCGTAGGCCAGGAGACGTTGTGAAGACCTCAGTCCTCAACCACCAGCAGCTACGCCCAGGTAAAACATATACATAACAAGGGGACATTGCAGTTTGCATCTGTTCACATAATACTGGCCAAAATTGTGTGGATTGTGCACGACAGTTGAGGGAGCTTCCATGCAAGTTTTAAAGTTAGTGGAAAGTTAAGCATGTAACCATGCCATAGTTGGATGATGGGTTGAACGCTCATTGCAGCTGGCATGTATGTGGGTTCTGTATTTCAAATGTTGTGAATAATATACTAAAAGTACTTGCCTAGTTAGGTATATGGCTATGGCGGAAAAGTGCCATCTTAGTATCTGTGAAATGTTGTACATTATGACATTGGATGGATGTGTTATAATCATAGGCGTACACAAGAGGGGGCAAACAGGGCAATTGCCCTCCCCTGAAGGTCTGTATGTGCCCCCTTTGGTATTTTTTGGGAAGAAGAAAATACTGCAAAATATGCCCCTCTAAAAATATAGTGGGCCAAATCTGGTGAGTTTTTTTGGGTAGTGGTACCTTATCTCGCGCACTGCAGGGGCTTTGCGCCGAACACGAACTGCAGGGGGGGTTGATTTCCGCCACCCCCCCCCCTGAGATCTCGAAAACTACGCAACGTAGCGAGAAGCAGAAAAAGACATTTGATAGCTTCATACATGTTCTATCGAAAGTATTTCAGTGTTTTTTTAAGTCAGGTCAAAATTGAGGTCACCAGAGATCATCAAAGGTCACATTTTCCAGTTTTTCCTGTTTTAGGACATCGCTCCAGAAATTCCCATATATCTCAGAAACGATGATAGTTAAAAACAAACGGAAAAAAACAAACGACAGCTAGTGAAATTTGAAATAGCTAAGGTGTCCTCAGATTTGATCTCAGGTCAATATTTGAGGCTCCAGAGGTCAAAAAGGAAAAAATGCCGTTTTTTTGCTAAATCGTTTTTTGCAATTAACTTTTTACTTAATAAAGATAACGGAAAACTGTTTACGCCATTGTGTTTATCTTGTCAAGGCGCTTTGAATGATATATATGGTGACCATGTTAGTTTAACTTAACAATTTGACCTAAGGTCAAGGTCAAGTGGTGACCCCAGTAGGGCATGTTGCACATAGGAAGACATGTCTCGACGAGACAAACACATTGATGTCTGTTTTACTTCTCTATCTTCATTATGTCGAGAGTTATTGACAAAAAAGTGATGGTGACCTCGCATGACCTCAAATTACCCAATAGGGGTCACTGAACAAAACTTACACTTGGATCATCAAGAATATCCTATAATAACATGATCCAGAAGTAATTGGACTGGTACCATGCATATCCTTGAAATAGGAAGCATTTGTATATTTCCCCATTTACTTAACATGGGGAGGTTACGAAATTGACCTGACCTTAGGTCACCGATATCAAAATTTCGAGTTAAACGAATTGTAAGTACTGATGCCCTCATGACATCCTGTAAGTTTCAACCTGATCGGTGAAAAACTTTGGCTTTGGCACAACTGCGAACATTTTTGGTGGTGGGGTCACTTGACCTGGTCTGGTGACCTGACCTGAGATGACCCGAGCATATTTTTTTCTCTCAAAGTGTGCGCAATTGATGTCCTAACAGGTGTATCAAAACTCGGCGGAGCTGCGCGCCGCCGTTTTTTCGCTATCTTTGAAAAACCTGAGGGGAGGGGCGGAAATCAACCCCCTGCAGTGCGCGGGTTATGCCCCCCCCCCCCCCTGATAAAACATTGCCACCTCTTGGAGTGAATCCTGGGCATCCCACTGGTTGTAATTTGTCATGAATGGTTCCATTGCACATGTTATTTGCACCCAGATGTTGTATATTTATCATCATTACTGAATAAATATGCATTTTGCAGCACGTCTGCAACAGTTGAACCATCACAGAACACCACGCCCTGGAATACACTGAACGTCCTGCTGATACGACGCGACAGGTATGAGTGCATGTAATATGTATGCAGCTCCTCACCCGTTTACCGTTTCAGCCCTGATCGCAGGCCTGTTTACGACCACCTGCGGTTCGGTAGTTTTCAGCAGGCTCTAGCCCCGCCCCTTTCCTCATACGTCATCACAAGCAGGCGTCTCTTGAACACTGAGTCACTTCATGCTGCTGTTGCTCCGTGCCAACCGTCGGAACCGCAGCCAACCGCTGCCGTGTGACGTCATACCCTCGCCTATCCCCACTAAAAGTGAGGGGGTTACTTTTAGTAACCCCCTCACCCCTGCTGCCGAACACTGCTGACCGCCGAACCGCAGGGTGCGTGAACAGGCTTCTGGTGTTTGTTGATGCTCAGATTGACAGCCGGCTGACTGACCAAGCTGGCAGAAGACGAGCGACTTCAATGACTAATAACTCACTGAACCCGCGCACTGCAGGGGCTTTGCGCCAAACACAAACTGCAGGGGGGGGGGGTTGATTTCCGCCCCCCCCCCCCTGAGATCTCGAAAACTTCGCTACGTAGCGAGAAGCGGAAAATGAAATTTGATAGCTTGATACATGTTCTATCGAAAGGATTTCAGTGTTCTTTTAGGTCAGATCAAAATTGAGGTCACCAGAGGTCATACAAAATGTCAAATTTTCCAGTATTTTCCCTGTTTTAGGACATCGCTCCAGAAATTACAATATATCTCAAAAAAATTATAGTTAGAAACAAACGGCAAAAAGCAAACGCAAGCCAGTGAAATTTGCAATCGCTAGGGTGTCCTTAGATTTGATATCAGTTCAATATTTGAGGCTCCAGAGGTCAAAAGAAAAAAATGTTTTTTTTTGCTAAATCGTTTTTTGCTATTCACTTTGACTTAATGAAGATAACGAAAAACTGTTTACGCCATTGTGTTTATCTTATCAAGGCACTTCGAAAGATATACATGGTAACCTTCTTAAGTCAACTTAACAATTTGACCTCAGGTCAAGGTCAAGTGGTGACCCAAGTAGGGCACGTTGCATATGGGGAAACGTATATCGACAAGACAAACACATTGATGTCTGTTTTACTTCTCTATCTTTATTATGTCGGGAGTTATTGACAAAAAAGTGATGGTGACCTCGCATGGCCTCAAATGACCCAATAGGGGCCACTGAACAAAAATTACACTTGGATCATCAAGAATATCCTATAATAACATGATCTAGAAGTAATTGGACTAATATCATGGATATCCTTGCAATAGGAAGCATTTGTATATTTCCCCATTGACTTATTATGGGAGGTTACGAAATTGACCTGACTTTAAGTCACCAGTATCAAAATTCCAAGATAAACGAATTGTAAGTACTTATGCTCTCATGACATCCTTTAAGTTTCAAACTGATCGGTGAAAACTCTGGCTTTGGCCCAACTGCAAACATTTTTGGAGGTGGGATCACTTGACCTGGTCTGGTGACCTGACCTGAGATGACTCGAGGTTATTTTTTTTTCGAAGTGTGCGCAATTGATGTCCTAACAGGTGTGCAAAAACCCGGTGGCGCTGCACGCCGCCGTTTTTTTGCTATCTTTGAAAAACCTGAGGGGGAGGGGGGGAAATCAACCCCCCTGCAGTGTGCGGGTAAACCCGCGAGTTACTGGGGGGCTATTTCCCCCCTCCCGTTATTTTGCAATAACTCTTAAACGAACACCGATATCGTCACCAAACTTGCAGTACCTTCTCTCACATCAATTCTACCCATGTTGGCAAAAGGAAAAATATGAGGTGATGATAGGTTAACCGGAAATAACGACAGAGTGACGTCATGTTCTTCGGTTTTGGTTGCAAAATAATGGTTTGCGGAGAATGCTGTCAAAGGTACGATGTTTGAGATAAACTCAATTATTTTAAATCAAATTACTGACAATAGACCGGGATATCAAACTGCACTCTCGAAATTTTGAGTTTTTTAAATTCAAAATTTTGAGAAATCCATTTTTTTTTTAAACAAAATTTTCAAGAAAAAATCAGAATTATAAAAAAACGGAATATATGTGATCGAGACGTGTGCTGTGAATATGTGTACCAAGTGTGAAGTCGATATCTTCAAAAATGACTGAGTTATGAACTTTAAATGACAAAAATCGACCACTTCTCACAGCATTACTATGACAAAAAACGCATTACCATTTTTTATTTTTACTTCTATTTATATGGAACAAACAATTTTCTAAGGTCATTTTTCGCGTTCTAGACGAAAAACAAACCCATAAACATGTGTTACAACGCCTAATGACCGTAATCTCCAGTTTGACGTCGTGACCTCGGATGGCCTTGACCTGACCCAAGGTCATAAACAGCTTAGAAAGGTACTTAGAAGTGTCAGACACACGAATCATACCGATTTATCAACGGCTTATGCGTTTAATATCGCAATTTTGCGCGACAATTCCATCCATAGAGACCTTTTGACACGGTCAAACATTTTGTACTTGACCTGACCTGTGACGTCATCAATGACCCCGAGGTCAGCAATATTATGTTTCCCTCGATAAATGTCCCAGGGCTATCGAATGCCGTTTGAATTTTTACATTCGGTCCAGTAGTTCCGGAGATCCGAGGGGGGGGGGGCAAAAAAAATAGCCCCCCCAGTAACTCGCGTTATGAAATATACCCAAGTAACTCGCGGGTTAAGCATGGTCTGAACGCTATTCGACGCTCAGTTTGTTTTTGGGTGACGCCTTTCATAATGTGACATTCGACCGATTAACGAAAAACCTAATCGTGATTTTTTTAGATCGGGTCAATTTCGTGGTCTTTCCATTATAAGACACTGGGGAAATATTCAAATGCTTCCTATTCCGAAGTTACGCATGATATCAGTCCAATTCCTTCTGGATCATGTAATAATATGTAATTATTGACGATCTAGGTGCAATTTTGTTCAGTGATTCCTACAAAGTGAGCCGAGGTCAACCGAGGTTACCAACACCTTTGTGTCAATAACTCTCGGCAGAAGGATTATACATTAGTGAAACAGTCACCAATGTCTTTGCCTGGTGGAGACACGTCTCCCAATATGCAACATGACCTACCTACTTGGGTCAACACTTGACCTCTACCTCGGGTCAACTTTTAAAGTTGACCTGACCTGGTCAACAGGAATATGATTCAAAACGCCTTGACTATACAAACACGATCGCGTTACAATTATTGCCTTATATGTATTAGGTAAAAAGCCATTTGCAAAAAACATTTTGCCAAAAAATTGCCTTTTTGACATTTGATGAGCTCTGGAGCCTAAACTATTGACCTGAGCTAACATTCGATAACGCGAAGTGCGACTGCATTTTGCACGATCTTTCGATTCCTTGTTGTTGTTTTTGTTCTAGCTATCATACCGAGATATTTGGGGGTGTTCGAAGCGAAGTCCTAAAACTAGAAAATCTGGCCTTTGATGACCTCTGGTGACCTCAATATTGACCTGAGCCTAAAAACGGCTGAAATAGTTGTAAAATTATTTTTGACGAGCTTTCGAACGGTTATTTTGGTTTTTAATTAAGTTTAATAGGAGCCGAGTTGGAGAGGGGGGAGTCTAAATGCCCCCGGCGGCACGACGAAGGTTGGTCCGAGCACCGGCATGGCGCGTGTTAACATCAATTTACCACTTTTGAAAACAAAATATGACGCGTTTCTCATAGATACAATTAATCATAACATAAAACCATAATTAAAGTAACAAAAAGTAATCATTTCTTTATGAGATGTGTCTACTTTTGTGATCCCTATTTTTCTGATATTATACAGCATCTAATGTTTCAAAACAAAAATAATTTCGGTGATAGCATGAGGGCACTTTGCTGGATAAGTCAGGACACAGGACACGTGCTGCAAACGTAATGGTAACTTTCCAGATGTTGATATATATGGAAAAACCCGCTACATACATATCTCCATACACGTTTTCTAAAAAACCTTTCCGACATGTTTTTCACCTGTTTCAGTTTTTCGTTCTCGCCCTGTGTGTGGCCGCTGCGGCTGCCTGCTTTTGCCATGGAAGTGATCAGGGTTACGGCAACGTTCAAATGTGAGTATAGATCCGCCCATGGAAGAACACTCCTGAGAGCCATTGCGCTGCGCTTCGTTTACAGCTTTATCATTTACATTTAGCTTTAGCCTCTATATTTGCAGTGGTTATAGTTCAGACGATTGCTCTGACAGAATGAAAATGGAAATAATACGTTATTTTTTTTTAATAAATAAAAACATTAAAAAGGTTGAATATTGCGTATAAGGATGGATATGATAACAAGCTGATGGTGTGTTGGCACTACGCTCATGATTTCACTCAATTTATTGCAGCTACAATCCAAGGGGAGGCGCCCAGTATGGAACTCATGTATCTCACCCCATCTACCGGTAAGCTTTGTTTGACAGCAAACTTTTTACATGAATCAATTAACCCTCGCCCTACGGGCGGGGGGGGGGGGGGGGCTGACAGCCCCCCCCCCCCTGAGGTTTTTCTTAAAAACTTTTGACAAATGAGGTGCATCTTGCTAAAATCTTTGGAAGTTGAGTTTACAACAATTGTACGTAGGCTGTTAAAATTTATGTGAAATTGGTTAAGTAGTTTGGGAGATAATAATGTTTTGATGACATCATGTTGGTAAAAAAAAAAGATAAATATTTTGACAAATCGTAGAAAACAGAGTTTTAAAGCAAATTGCAAACACAATTCACCAAAGATACAAAATGACATTGTCTTTCAAATGGCAATCTCGGATTTTTAACAAATTTTGGTTTTTGACCCCTAAAATAAATAAAAAACTGATTTATTTTGGGAAAAATCCCCTCAAAATCCAAATTTTTAAAGATATTAGAAAAACCGGAATACTTGTAAGAGAACCGAGTATGGACAATACCCATACCAAATTTCAAAGCAATACCTTCATTTTTGACTGAGTGATGGCTTCCAAGTGTAAGAAACTGATGACGTCATTTAAAAAATTTTTTTTTTGACATTTTTAGACAAGATTCGAACAAATAGTTACCTTTTTTGTATTACTGAGCCAAAACTGGTCAAGGAACATGCCTTTTTATTTACATTTATCAATTTCTAATTTTGAGGTTTTCTGAAGAGCAAAATCGCTCTTCTGGACGTGTTAAATCCGAGGTCATTCACTTGACCTGGAAGTTCACCCGTTGACCTGAGACCTAAAAATCGCATGATGCTAGATTTATCTCATGACAGGCAACATGCTGGTGTTTACCGCATTGCTCTAAGTTGCTTGGTTCGGAAGTTAACAGGGGGGGGGGGGGGCTGTAGGGCGAAGGTGAAAACAGCTCCCGTAGGGCGACGGTTAACTGTTCACTACATATGTGTCTTGTTTCTCTGGATAGACATTTTGCATTGTACATATATATTGTGAGCATAACTTCATGGCAACCAGAAAGTACTATTAAGGGATTTGTATACCTGGAAAACATGCAGTCTCATAAACCCGCGAGTTAATGGGGTATATTCCATAACGCGACTGGGGGGGGGGGGGGGGGACTATTTTCTGCCACCCTTCCATCAGACCTCTATAACTTCTGGACCGACTGTAAAAATTCAAACATCATTCGATAGCCCTGGGAAATTCATCGAGGGAAACCTATATTGTTGACTTCAGAGTCACCGATGACGTGACAGGTCAGGTCAAGTACAAAATGTTTGGCCGTGTCAAAAGGTCTTGATGGATTGAATTGTCGCGCAAAATTGTGATATTAAACGCATACGCAGTCGATAAATCGGTATGATTCGTGTGTCTGACACTTATTAGTATCATCCTAAGCTATTTATGACCTTGGGTCAGGTCAAGGTCATCAGAGGTTAAGAGGTAAAACTGCACATTACGGTAATTAGGCGTTGTAACACATGTTTATGGGTTGGTTTTTCGTCTAGAACGCGGAAAATGACCTTATAACATTGTTTGTTCCATATAAATAGAAGTAAAAAACAGTTGGTAGATTTGTGTCATTTATAGGTCATAAGTAAGTCATTTTTGAAGATATCGACTTTAAATTTGGTACAAATATTCACTGGACACGTCTCGATCTCATATATTCCGGTTTTTGGATAATAATTTTTTGTGTGAAAATTTTCGAGACAAAAAATTTATTTGGATTTAAAAAAAACTGACAAATATGAGATGGCAGTTTGATAGCCCGGTCTATTTTCAGTAAATTGATCTTATACCATTTAATTTGTCTCAAACATTGCACCTTTGACGACGTTTTGCGCAAACCATTATTTTTCAACAAAAACCGAAGAACATGACGTCACTCTGACGTCATTCCCGGTTAACCTATCACAACCTCATCTTTTGCCTGTGGCCAACATGTGTGGAATTAATGTGAGAGAAGTTGGTGACGATACTGAAAGATTGGTGACGATACTAGTGTTGGTTTAGGAGTTATTGCAAAATAGCCGGATTGGGGGAGGCAAAAATACCCCCATAGTAAGTCGCGGGTTAACACTCGCTCTACGGGGGGGGGGGGGGGGAGGGGGGCGAATGTCCTAAAACGATCCCCCCTGAGTTTTTTTTGCATAATTTTTTAGACATGCGGCGCATCTTCCTGAAATTTTATGAAGCTAAGTATACAACAATTATACGTATGCTGTAAAAATTCATTGAAATTGGTTTAGCAATTTGGGAAATAATGATGTTTTGATGACGTCATGTTGGTGGAAAAACGATAAATGTTTGAAAAATCTTAGAAAACAGAGTTTTGATGCAAATTGCAAACGCAATTAAGCAATGATGTAAAATGTTATTGTCTTCGAAATGGCAATCTCAGAATTTCATTTTGTTTTGCCCCAAAATGAGCACAAACTTTTTAAAAAAAAATCACCACAAAATGAAAATTTTCAAAGATGTAAAAAAAAATGGAATAGATGTGAGAGAATTGAGTATGGAAAATCCTCAAACCAAATTTCAAAGAAATATTTCTATTTTTTACTGAGTGATGGCTCCCTAAGTGTTCATGACGTCATTTTTTATAACTTTTTTGTACTTTTTTATCAGATACGAACAAATAATTACCTTTTCTGTATTTCTGAGACAAAACTGGTCTAGGAACATGACTTTTTATTTACATTTATCAATTTCTCATTTTGAGGTTTTCTTACAGCAAAATAGCTGTTCTGGACGTGGTCGATCGAAGCCATTCACTTGACCTGGAAGGTCACTCGTTGACCCAAAACCTACCAATTGCATACTGTTAGATTCCACACATTATAGGTAACATGTTGGTTCTTACCGCGTTGCTCTATGTTGCTTGGTTTGGAGGTTAACAGGGGGGTCTTTTTAGGACCCCCCGGAAAGCGAAGGTGAAAAAAGCTCCCGTAGGGCGAGAGCTTTTTTTTATACCGTTAGATTCCAAACATAACAGGCAACATGTTGGTTCTTACCGCGTTGCTCGATGTTGCTTGGTTTGGAAGTTAACCCGCGCCGTGCCGGTGCTCGGCGCCACCTTCGCCGTGCCGGGGGGGGGGGCGTTTCGACGCCCCCTTCTAACTCTGCTTCTAGGCAACGTAGCGCAAAACGAAAAACAGCGTTGGAAAGCTCGTCAAAAATGATTTAGAAATTAATTCAGTCATTTTTTCGCTCAGGTTATTATTGAGGTCACCAGAGGTCATCATAGGTCAAGTTTTCCCGTTTTAGGTAACTTGATCCTGAAATCCCATGATATCTCGGGAACTATGATAGCTAGGACGAAACCGAAAAAAGAAATAGATAGCTCTTGAAACGCTCCAGTAACGTTTTACCGTCAGATTTGAGTTCAGGTCAATAGTTGAGGCTCCAGAGGTCATCAAAGGTCAAAATGGCTGTTATCTTGGAAAAAGTTTTTCGCGAATAACTTTTTTGCTATTCAAGATAGAGCATTGATTGTGGTTCCATCGTGTTTCCATCGGCAAGGCGCATCGACCAATATACATCTTGACCTTGGAAAGTCAATTAAAAAATTTGACCTCAGGTGAAGGCCACATGGTGACCAAGTCGGTCACGGTGGGTCATGTTGCATATGAGTCGATGCGTCTTGACGAGAAAATCACATTCGTGCCTTCTTCAAGTTTCTATCTCTCTTCGATCAAAAGTTATTGGCAAAAAAGTGTATGTGACCTCATGTGACCTCGGATGACCTTGTGGGGGGTCAAATAAACCAAAATAGTATCTGAGTAATGAAGAATGGTCTATTACTACATGATCCTGAAGAAAAAACGTTGATTGGATGCGTTTACATGGAAAGCAAAGCATTTCAATATTTCCCCATTGACTTATAATGGGGAAGGTCACGTGATCGATCAGACCTTAGGTCACCGAGTAAAAAAATCCGAGATATGCAAATTGTAGGTAATGATATCCTTATCAAACTCTAAAAGTTTAAAAGTGATCACCCGGAAACTGTAGACGTGGCACGACCACAAACTTTTTCTGAGGTTGGGTCACGTGACCTGACCTGGTGACCTGACCTGATAAGACCTGAAACTTTTGGTTTCACAAAAGTTGTAAAAATGTTCAGCGGACAGGTAGTGAAAATTTCATCTACCTGGCTTCAACGGTTTTTTAGCTATTGGCAAAAAACGGAGGGGGGGGGGCGTCTAAACGCCCCCCCCCCCGGCACGGCGCGGGTTAACAAGGGGTCTTTTTAGGACCCCCCCCTCTATGGCCAAGGTGAAAAAAGCTCCCGTAGGGCGAGGGTTAACCCGCCATTGACTGGGGGGGGGGCGTTTAACACCCCTCCCTCTAATTAATTTTCGCAATAGCTGGTAAATTAACCCGCGCGGCGCTGGGGGGGTAAATTTTACCCCCCCCCCTTCCGGATTTTCTCCATAACTTGAAAACTATGACAGATATCGAAGTGAAACTTGCGGTACTTTATGGTGCATCCATTCTACATCTTGTGTTATAATTTTGTTGAAATTTGTAAAAATTTTGAGGAGATAATGACGTTTTAGTGATGTCATGTCATGCCATTTTTGGTGAAAAAACGTTAAATGTTTGACAAATCGTAGAAAATAGAATGTTGATTCAAATCGCAAATAAAAGGCGTCAAAATAAAGGAAATAACATTGTCTTTAACATGGATATCTCAGATGTTCCAAATTTTGGGTTTTTGAATCCCAAAAATGAAAAAAACTGATTTTAGGGGAAGAATTTCCACAAAAGTTTTTTGTTCGAAAATTTTCAAACAACCGGAAGATATATTAGAGAGCCGAGTATGAACGATGTTCAAACCAAATTTCAAAGCAATTTCTTTATTTTTGACTGACTTATGGCTCTCTAAGAATAAGTAACTCATGACGTCATTTGTTTAAATTGCGTTTTTTGGCTTTTACTGACCAGATACAGACAAATAAATGCCACCACTGTATTTCTAAGACAAAACTAGTCTAGAAACATGCAATGTTTATTTAGATTAATAATTTTCCAATTTTGACCTTATTTGTGACCTGACCTTGACCTGAGGGCGATTATATGGTGTCAGGCTGTGGAAATGCTGCTTCTATCGAATTATACGTGTAAAATAACCCATACAACATGTGTCGCATGGCTTTCGTAGACCTGTGACCTTTTGTGACCTGACCTTGACCTTGACCTTTGCTTAAAATTGCACTTTTACTTATGCGGGAGATGCATTATACATTTGAGAGCACTTTGTGTGATAACAGTTGCAATACAAGGCTTTGGATGGAAAGTATAGCCCAAAAACCCAAATACTGAAATTTTGACACTTGACCTGACCGTGACCTGACATGTGACCTTATGTTAATAATTTCGGGCATGCGTTAGATTCTTCTCACTGAGTGCTTTCGATCGCCGCCTTGCGCGTCTCGCTGCGGTTATTGGTTGGGAAGATACGAGGGGGGGGGGGGGTAAAATTTACCCCCCAGCACCGCACGTTCAGATGGAGACCCCAGCGCCGCGCGGGTTAATAGCGCTATCAACGTGAAACTTCGGGTACCTTCTTATAAATCATTTTTACGTCTTAACCCTCGACCTATGGGGGGGGGGGGCCTGACAGGCCCCCCTGAGGTTTTTCTTAAATAACGTTTTACACGCATCATGCTGAAATGTTGAGATGCTGAGTTTACAACAATTATACGTATAGTTTAAAAATGTAATTGAAATTGGTTAAGTAGTTTGGGAGATAATCATGTTTCGATGACGTCATGTTGGTGAACAAACGATTTTATTTTTATTTTTAGAAAACAGAGTTTTAAAGAAAATTGCAAACGCAATTCACCAAAGATGCAAAACAGCATTCTCTTTAAAATGGCAATCTCGGATTTTCAAAATTTTGTGTTTTTGACCCCTAAAATAAAAAATAAACTGTTTTTTTTTTCAATCCCCACAAAAACAAAAATTTCCCAAAAAATAATCGAAAAACTGAAATATATCCCGCGCACTGCAGGGGAGGTTGATTTCCGACCCCCCTCAGGTTTTTCAAGGATAACGTAAAAACGGCGGCGCGCAGCGCCGCCGGGTTTTGATACACCTGTTAGGACATCAATTGCGCACACTTTGAAAACAAAAATGCTCGGGTCATCTCAGGTCAGGTCACCAGACCAGGTCAAGTGACCCCACCACCAAAAATGTTTGCAGTTGTGCCAAAGCCAGAGTTTTTTTTACCGATCAGGTTGAAACTTACAGGATGTCATGAGGGCATCAGTACTTACAATTCGTATTACTCGGAATTTTGATATCGGTGACCTAATGTCAGGTCAATTTCGTAACCTCCCCATTATAAGTCAATGGGGAAATATACAAATGCTTGCTATTTCAAGGATATGCATGGTACTAGTCCAATTACTTCTGGATCATGTTATTACAGGATATTCTTGATGATCCAAGTGTAAGTTTTGTTCAGTGACCCCTATTGGGTCATTTGAGGTCATGCGAGGTCACCATCACTTTTTTGTCAATAACTCTCGACATAATGAAGATAGAAAAGTAAAACAGACATCAATGTGTTTGGCTCGTCGAGACACGTCTTCCCATGTGCAACATGCTCTACTTGGGTCACCACTTGACCTTGACCTTTGGTCAAATTAATAAGTTGACTTAACAAGGTCACCTTTATATATCATTAAAAGCGCCTTGACAAGATAAACACAATGGCGTAAACAGTTTTCCGTTATCTTTATTAAATAAAAAGGCAATTGCAAAAACGATTTAGCAAAAAAAAAGTTTTTTTTCTTTTTGACCTTTGGAGCCTCAAATATTGACCTGAGATCAAATATGAGGTCACCTTAGCGATTACAAATTTCACTGGCTGGCGTTTTCTTTTTATCGTTTGTTTCTAACTATCATCGTTGCTGAGATATATGGGAATTTCTGGAGCGATGTCCTAAAACAGGAAAAAACTGAAAAATTTGACCTTTGATGACCTCTGGTGACCTCAATTTTGACCTGACTTTAAAAAGCACTGAAATACTTTCGATAGAACATGTATGAGCTATCAAATGCGTTTTTCCGATTCTCGCTACGTTGCGTAGTTTTTTAGATCTCAGGGGGGGGGCGGAAATCAACCCCCCTGCAGTTCGTGTTCGGCGCAAAGCCCCTTTAGTGCGCGGGATATGTAAGATAACCGAGTATGGACCATACCAATATCAAATTTCAAAGCAATATCTTCATTTTTGACTGAGTGATAGCTCCCCAAGTGAAAGAAACTGATTACGCCATTTTTCACAATAAACTTTTTTGACTTTTTTTTGACAAGATACGACAAAATAATTATATTTTTTTTTGTATTTCTGAGCCACAACTGGTCTAGAAACATGACTTTTTATTTGCATTTTTTAATTTCTAATTTTGAGGTTTTCTGAAGAGCAAAATCGCTGTTCTGGACATTCGAGGTCATTCACTTGACCTGGAAGGTCAAGCGTTGACTTGAATCCTAAAAATTGCTAAAAATCGCACACTGAGCTGAGCCTCTCATGACAGGCAACATGCTGGTTCTTACCGCATTGCTCTAAGTTGCTTGGTTTGTATGTTAACAGGGGGGGTCTGTCAGCCCCCCTTTAGTAAAGTGCTAAAATATAATAGAAACGTTGACATTTTTCGAGATATAGCGAATTTAGTTACGTCAACACACGAGTTTTACACCAAAATCAGCCAAACTTTGCCAAACCGTACAAATGCCACATTTGAAGCAAAATGCAATCGAAAAACGCCAAAAGATAGCCAATTGCAACAGCTAAAAACTGTCTATCTCAGATTTGTATTTTTGTAGTTTTTGACCCCCAAAACCTCAAATATTTTTGAGGTCACCAGAGGTCATCAAATGTCAAATTTTCCAGTTTTAGGACTCAACTCCAGACACCCCCAGATATCACAGGAACAGGTATGATAGCTAAGCACAAACGGAAAACAGAAATGGAAAGCTATTGAAACCTTCAATTGACAAGGCTTACACCACTTGCTTACACCACTTGCGTAACATTGTCAGTGGTGATGGATTCATTTGCTAGCCCAGTAATGCCTCTTTTACCTCATGCTTCCATATGCAGCCTTTGGTACAGCGCTGTTTTTTTTATACCGTGCTGAGCGATGGGATAAAGCATGAAATATCTTTGGCAGGAGAGCTTTTACAACCAAACATAATATGCAATAAGTTATTTCTCGACATGAACTTCATTTAAAAAAACACATTATGAAAGTGGCTGATTTCCTTTAACCCGCGTCGTGGGGGGGGGGGGGGAGGGGGGTTAGACCCCCCCCCTCAGGTTTTTCGAGGATAGCGAAAAAACGGCGGCAAGCAGCGCCGCCGTTTTTTGAACAGCTGTTTGGGCATCAATTGCGCACATTAATTAAAAAAATATATCGGGTCATTTCAGGTCAGGTCACCAGACCAAGTCACGTGACCTAACCTCCAAAACAAACTTGTGGTCGTACCACAGTCACAGTTTTTTAATGATCGGTTTTACACTTACAGGATTTCATAAGGTCATATGTATCTACAATACTTTTATCTTGGATTTTTGTTATATCGGCGACCTAAGGTCGGGTCAATTTCGTGACCTTCCCATTATAAGTCAATGGGCAATATTAACATGCTTCCTATTTGAAGGATACGCAAGATATCAGTCTAATTCCTTCTGGATCATGTTATTATATACCATTATTGATGATCTAGGTGCCCTTTTTGTTCACTGAACCCTACAGGGTCAGCCGAGGTCTTCCGAGGTCACCAACAGTTGTATGTCAATAACTCTTGACATAATGACGATAGAGAGGTGAAACCGACACCAATGTGTTTGTCTCGTCGAGGTGCGTCTTCCCTTATGCAACATGACTTACTTGGGCTACCACTTTACCTTGACTTAAGGTCAAATTTTGAAGTTGACCTAACCTCGTCAACACTAATATTAGTCGAAGGGCCTTGACGAGACAAACACGATGGCATCACAATTATTGCCTTGTCGTTATAAGGTAAAAGGTATTCGTGAAAAACTGTTTTGTAAAAAATATTCTTTTTTATATTTGACTAGCTCTGGAGCCTAAACTTTTGACCTGAGCTCAAATCTGAAGACATCATTACGATTGCTTGTTTCAATAGATCTGAAGACATCCATTGCTGTTTTCCGTTTGTTCTTAGCTATCATCATAGTTCCTGGGATATATTGGAGTTTCTGGAGCGGAGTCCTAAAACTGGAAAATTTGACATTTGATGACCTCTGGAGATTTCGAATGCACTTTTTGCGTATTTATAGCCCTTTTAGTTTTCGAGTTGGAAGGGAGGTGTCTGAACACCCTCCCCCCTCCCGGCACGGCGAAGTTGACGCCAAGCACCGGCACGGCGCGGGTTAACCCTCACCAGTGCAGGGGGTTGGGGGGGTGGATGCCACCCCTCGGTTTTTCGGGAATAACTCGCGTATATATCAACCGATTGCGATGGAACTTTCAGTACCCCACTTGTGAAGAATTTTACACATATTCTGAAGTTTTTAAGTTGTAGGTCACATGACTCCTGACCTTTAACCTGTTTCTCAAGGTCATGTCAGGCGTAACTGGCGTCCGTAGTATTGATCTTTGTAACTTCTTCAGTTTAATAGTGTTTGTTGTTCAGGACAATATGCACAGGTGTTTCCAGGTGACAGTTGTGATTTCCCTTGATATTGTGACCTTGATTGACCTTTTCAGAGGTCAACCGAGGTCACTGACCTCCGATGACCTGATATTTTTTGTTTGGCTTCTGGCAGCTTCTATGACATTTTGTGACGCTGATTTCAAATATCGGATATGGGATTTTACATAATTGTATGTTCCACTGTGGTCATGCACCTCCACAGATCAACCGAGGTCACTGACCTCAAATGGCCTGACATGACCTGACATGACCTTTTTGGAATTTGGCAGTTTCTAGGACATTTTGTGACGCTGATTTCAAATTTGTCACCCATTTGGCATAATTATATGCTCATTCGCGATTCTAGCTCGATTAAATTCAATTTACACGCATTTACAATTTGGTTGAATTTTGGGTCATTGACATGAGCTCAGGTCACCTAATGACCTAGGACATTGCAATCGGATATCAATGGCTTCCTCTCGTGACAAGCAAAACGCTCGTTTTTGAATCGTAGCTTTTGCCCGATTAGGGGCGAAACGCTAGGGGGAGGGGGTTGTACCCCCCCCCCCTCCCCTACACGGTCACGCACTGATCGGACGCTGCACGGGCGAGGGTTAACCATCGCCCTATGGGAGTTTTTTTCATCTTCGCCCTACGGGGGGGGGGGGGGGCTTACAGCCCCCTATTAACTTCTAAACCAAGCAACTTAGAGCAATGCAGTAAGAGCAGGCACGTTGCCTGTCATGAGAAGAATCTAACAGTATGCGATTTTTAGGATTCAGGTCAACGGATGACCTTCCAGGTCAAGTGAATGACCTCGGATTTACCACGTCCAGAACAGCGATTTTGCTCTTCAGAAAACCTCAAAATTTGAAATTGGTAAATGTAAATAAAAAGGCATGTTCCTAGACCAGTTTTGGCTCAGAAATACAGAAAAGGTAGTTATTTGCTCGTATCTTGTAAAAAAAAGTAAAAAAAGTAATTACAAAAATGACGTCATCAGATTCTTACACTTAGGGAGCCATCACTCAGTCAAAAATGAAGATATTGCTTTACAATTTGGTATGAGTATTGTCCATACTCAGTTCTCTCATATATATCCCGGTTATTCAAAGGCTTTGCAAATTTTGATTTTGTTGGGATAAAAAATGAATTCATTTTTTATTTATTTTAGGAGTCAAAAACCCAAAATTTTGCAAATTTGAGATTGCCATTTAAAAGAGAATGCTATTTTGTGTCTTTGGTACATTGTGTTTGCAATTCCCTTTAAAACTCTGTTTTCTACCATTTTTCAAATATTTATCGTTTTTCCTCCAGCATGACGTCATCAAAACATGATTATCTCCCAAACTACTAAACCAATTTGAAATCATTTTTTACAGCATACGTATGATGGTTGTAAACTCAGCTACCGTAAATTTCAGCAAGATGTACTGCATGTGTAAACAGTTATGCAAGTAAAACCTCAGTGGGCCTGTCAAGCCCCCCGTAGGATGAGGGTTAAGAGAATAGTTACTGCATCTTTGTTCAATTCTTCAATGGCAATTTCGACTTTGGTTTTCAGTGGAAGCAACGGATACGGAAACGGACGCTTCGTCGGTGGCCATGGGCGTATCCATGCTCAAGGACAAGGATCTAGTGGATACGGACGTGGCGGATATGGCGGTGGACACGGTGGATACGGCAGCGGATATACCAACGGATATAGTGCTGATGTTGGAAACGGATACGGATATCGTGGAAATGGACAGGGATATCAATATGGTGGAAATAGACAGGGGTATGGATATGGTCATTAAATAACCTTCATATATATACGTATCGTACAATATGTACCATACTTCAATGTCCACCTTGAGTATTACGATTTTAGTATTCAATGGAATTCGTTTACTTCCCAATGCCAGCATGGTCCGACACTTTCCTCGTCTACCTGTTCAATAAAGCCTGTGAATACACACTATACGGTGGTTTTACTTACAAGCCTGTGAATACACACTATACGGTGGTTTTCCTTACAAGCCTGTGAATACACACTATACGGTGGTTTTCCTTACAAGCGTCCAGGACCTCGCCGGTACAAATCATGTGATTAACCCAGATCAGATCAGGTCAATAATACGCCGGTACAGACCAGGTCATTAACCCAGATCAGATCAGGTCAACACTACGGCGGTACAGATCAGGTCATTAACCCAGATCAGATCAGGTCAATACTACGCCGGTGCAGATCAGGTCATTAACCCAGATCAGATCAGGTCAATAATACGCCGATACAGATCAGGTCATTAACCCAGATCAGATCAGGTCAATAATACGCCGGTACAGATCAGGTCATTAACCCAGATCAGATTAGGTTAATAATAAGCCGGTACAGATCAGGTCATTAACCCAGATCAGATAAGGTCAATAATACACCGGTACAGATCAGATCATTAACCCAGATCAGATCAGGTCAATAATACGTCGTTACAGATCAGGTCATTAACCCAGATCAGATCAGGCCAATAATACGCCGGTACAGATCAGGTCATTAACCCAGATCAGATCAGGTCAATAATACGCCGGTACAGATCAGGTTATTAACTTAGATCAGATCAGGTCAATAATACGCCGGTACAGATCAGGTCATTAACCTAGATCAGATCAGGTCAATAATACGCCGGTACAGATCAGGTTATTAACTTAGATCAGATCAGGTCAATAATACGCCGGTACAGATCAGGTCATTAACCTAGATCAGATCAGGTCAATAATACGCCGGTACAGAACATTCAATGAACCCTATTCCCTGCGCGGGACAGATTCTGCCCCTCCCGGTGGTTTTTCGTTTGCCACTTCTAAACCGTTAAGCCCAGCGTCCTTAAACTTTGTGACTTTTCCCAAAATTGAATGGCACGTGTTGTGTCAAATAAAAAAAAACGGTCCAGCAGAGGCGGTTCCAGGCTCCTGTTTTGGGAGGGTGTTACGCATGAGGTTTTGCGGCGCATACTTCCTTCGTGGTTTGCAGTGCAATACATGCGTCAGAACAATTTCAATGCAATGTGCATCATAGATACTGGGATCGTACACATTTTTGGGGCAGAGGCGCACTCAGGATAAAAAAATAGGAGGCGATACCCACCCTCAAATTAGGTCCAACTTCAAATTAGTAAGATGATAAAAGTTTTACGCGCATGGTGCCCCCCCCCCCCCCCCCATGTTTTTCCTGGATCCGCATATGCGCAATATATCAAATTTAACAAATTACAGCATAAAATTCCCACATGTGGCGTTCATGTCGTCCCAAACAATCACGAACAGCTCATATTTTTTTTCTGAAAATCCCTCCCTCCATTTTATATTCCCTGAATACGCCTATGATTTTGTATTTTTTTTTGTCTTTTCATATAATAAAGACCAGTACATTTCAAGCTTAAAAAACGTTTGGGAAATGAAAATCAGTCGAGCCACATGGCCGCAATGGCCTTTCAAACAACACCCAAACATTTCGTATTTTTGCCCCCTGGCCCCCATTTTTGAACAAAACAAAAATTTGGGGATTCAAAAAGATAGATCTTGTCACGATGAATCGAATGGCGTTTTCCCCATCGCAATTGACCGAGTGGTTCTCGAGATCTCGGGGGGGGGGGGGGGGGGGGGGGGAGGGGCAGAATCTGCCCCCCCCCCCCAGGTTAACGTAATTCTGGCCGCTCGCAGGGAATAGGGTTAACCTGTGCACTGCAGGGGGTTTGCACCGAACACGAACTGCAGGGGGGGGGGGGTTGATTTCCGCCCGCCGTGAGATCGCGAAAACTACGTTACGTAGCGACAAGCGGAAAACGGCATTTGATATATTGATACAAGTTCAATCTAAAGTATTTCGGTATTTGTTTGGGTCAGTTCAAATTTGAGTTCACCAGAGGTCATCGAAGGTCAAATTTTCACGCTATTTCCTGTTTTAGGACTTCGCTCCAGAAATTCCAATATATCTCAGAAACGATGCTAGTTAGAAACAAACGGATACAAGCAATCGCCAGCCAGTGAAAGTTTTAATCGAGATGGCGTCCTTTAATTTGATCTCAGGTCGATATTTGAGGCTCCAAAGGTCAAAACATAAAACATGCTGTTTTTTTATTTTTTTCACTATTTTTTTTTTACTTGAAAAAGATAACGACAAATTGTTCACGCCATTATGTTTATATCGCGAAGGCGCTTCGAATTATTTACATCGTGACTTGTTAAGACAACTTAAAAATTTGACCTCAGGTCAATGTCAAGTGGTGACCCAAGTAGGACATGTTGCATAATGGAAGACGTGTCTCGACGAGACAAACACATTGCTGTTTGTTTTACTTCTCTATTTGTATTATGTCGGGAGTTATTGACAAACAAGTGATGGTGACCACGGATGACCTCAAATGACCCAATAGGGGTTACTGAACAAAACTTACACTTGGATCATCAAGAATATCCTATAATAACATGAGCCAGGAGTAATTGGACTAATATCATGCATATCCTTGAAATAGGAAGCATTTGTATATTTCCCCGTTGACTTATTGAGGGGAGGTTACGAAATTGACCTGACCTTAGGTCACCGATATCTAAATTCCGTGATATACGAATTTTAAGTACTTATGCCCTCATGATATCTTGTAAGTTTCAAACTGATCGGTGAAAAACTCTGGCTTTGGCACAACTGCAAACATTTTGGGAGATGGGGTCACTTGACCTGGTCTGGTGACCTGATCTGAGATGACCCGAGTTTTTTTCCCTCAAAGTTGGCGCAATTGATGTCCTAACAGGTGGGCCAAAACCCGGCGGCGCTGCGCACTGCCGTTTGTTCGCTATCAGCAAACAACCTGATTGGGGGGGGGGGGAATCAACCCCTTGCAGTGCGTGGGTTAATACATGGGATGTAGAAATAATGCTCATATTGGCGCCGATCAGAAATGGCTATGGGCAGTTGCGGGTGTCGTTGAATGTCAAGTCTGTCAATCCAACGAATAATGATCCACACTCCATAATTGTTGTAATTTTACTTTGTGATATTTTTTATTTTATTAGATACTTGTTTGAAACCAGAAACATCGGTATGTGTATTTCCCTAGGGACGCATTTTATCAAAGGGGCCGTTCCGATGGGGGGGGGGGGGGGGGCACTTCCTTAGCAATACTGGCATCAAGGTTAAAATCCCCTCGTCGGTGTGATATTGTAACATGTGCGATCTCGATTTTTGGCAGCGTTATCGGTTATATTATCAAAAGAGCTCAAAGGCTTATGGCTAGTAGAGACGGGAACCCTGACAAGGTCACGCTGACGACGCAATTGCTAAAAATATTGATAATAATACATGGATTGTAGCGACTTAACCCTATTAGTGGTAGGCTCCTGGCTACCCCTATTAGTGGAGGGGGGGGGGGGGTGGGCTGATTAGCCCCCACCCCCGGAGATCTCGAGATCCACCCATCTGATTTTCCAAATCAAACAGCGTTCGATTCCCCTCAACACGATCTACTTTTCCACACAAATATACATATTTGATACAGGGGAAACAGGGGGAGGGCAAAAACTAACAAAATTAGAGGTATATTTGATCCACCACAGCTGTCATGTTCATCAACCGATTTGAGCGCAACTAATATATCTAATAAATCTTCTGAATATTGTCAATGCGTCACTTGTGTCTGGAGAGTTGCCAGCTGAATGGAAAGTGGCCAGTGTCGTTCCACTGCATAAGTCTGGCTGTGCAGATGACCCGTCAAACTACCGTCCTCTGTCGCTGCTGTCAGTTGGTGCAAAAATAGCAGAGAGCGTTGTGTGTGTTCAGTTGATGACCTACCTGCTCGAACATGACATCCTGACTGATGTTCAGCACGGGTTCCGGCCTGGCCGATCCACGGAGTCGGCGATGCTGAGCGCTGTCAGTTTTTTTTGTTGTTGATGGATTGCCTCGATGAGGGCCACATCGGGTGTCTCACAACAGCTGACACCAGTAAAGCTTTAGACAGCGTTCAGCATCCCCGACTCTTGGAAAAGCTAGGCTGGTATGGAATCGACAAGCACTGGTTCCGGGACTGGTTGAGTGGCAGATGTCAGATGGTGCGGGGTGGTGACGAGGTGAAACCGGTCACTCACGGTGTGAGTCAGGGATCGCTATTAGGACCAATTTTATTTGTAATTTTTACTAATGATTTGTCATCGTATTTAGATTCAAAAACCGTGATGTACGCTGATGATGTTCAGTTTCTGCATCGGGGATCACCCAAAGGAATCTTGGAGTTGAAATCACAAGTTGAATGCACGCTGGATCTGGCAAGTCATTGGTTTATTCGAAACTGCCTTAAAATTAATCCTACATAGACTGATCTTATTCTAATAAAATCGCAAAGGTGGCGGCTTAACTCAGAATTGAATGTACAATTTGGCAACGCACTCATCCAGCCCTCCGCCAACGCCAAGATTCTGGGCGTGATAGTCGATGCCGGACTGACGTTCGAGTCACATGCGTCAACAGTGATTCGCCGATGTTACGCCACCCTGGGTGGACTGTCGAAATCCGCGAGGGGCTTACCAAGGGAAGTCAAGAAGATGATCGTAGAGATGTTGATTTTCCCTCACATCCGCTACTGCATGTCTGTTTGGTCTGGTTGTGGCGTTGTGCAGCGATACCGTCTACAGAAGGTCATACACCACTGCGCACAGGTTGTTATGGGAGCGCGGCGCTCTGCCCATGTGACTGCATTGTTGGAGGAGCTTGAATGGCCCCAGATAGACCGGTTAGTGGCGGAGAGTGACTGTGGGACTTTACACTACCTCTTAAACAACTCACATGCGCCGAAATGTCTTTCTGAATGTTTTGAACACCGTGGCGATGTATCGAGCAAGCAAACACGTGCTACAGAGAATATGCAGCTCCAGCTATCCAGGGTGAGCACTGAGCACGCCCGTAAGTTTTTTAGTTATCGGGCCTGTGCTCTGTGGAACACCGTCCCAACGAAAGTGCGACAGTCACGGACGTCAGCCATGTGCCGTAGGCGCTGCAGAACGTGAATGGGCGAGAGTTAGCTGTAGTCATTTTAGCCGTAGTTTTAATGTGTATGTTTTGTGTTTTATTGCTGTTTAGGTAATGTGATTATGCTGATTTTATTTGTCACTGTCATGACACTTGGCCTGAAAAGCCATGTCATATATGGAGCGCCATACGAAGTAAATGATGATGATGAGAATTGGGATCGATATATATCGAATTTGGGATTGATATGTTACGGCGACTTCTTAAAATCCAGAAATCATAGGCGTGTGCAGGTCACTAACAAGGGTGCAGCCAGACCTTCAGAAGGGGGGGGGGGGTGGGCAAGCCCCTGGGAGAGGCCCCACCCCCAAAAAATACCATTGGATATTACAAACTATACGGATTTCGGCCACTTTATTTTGTGAGGCCCCCTTTTTAACAATTTTTCTTCGTCTACTTTTGATGAGCTGGATTGGATCAGGACCCTCAGTAGGCAGTAGGCATAGTCGGTAGGCATTGACCGGATTACTAATTTGTATTGTGACGTACAGGAGAGAAAACCTATCTTAGCTGACAACAGGTGGGGTCGGCTTTTGAGTGTGGGGGCGGCTGAAATGATGAAAAATGTACCCCGCTTTTGATACGTGATTTAAGCCTTTGCAGCTTTTTTGTGTTGATTTTCATGTTATAGTAGGTAGGTATGTACTTGTTAGTTAGCGCCGCGAAGCGGCGCGAAATTTTTACGGTTTTGCCGTAAAAATGGGTTGAACCCCCCCTCCCTCGCCTTCTAAAAGTGGGGGAGTTTGCCCAGACCTCCCCCCGACCCTCCCTTCGGCGACGCCCCTGGCTGACAAATATTGCAGCACACACTCTCCTGAGAGGAAAATTGTTAAATTGTTTTGTACTATCACCGCCCACCCCCCGAATTCAAAAACGCATCAGACTTATCAAATTACCATTTTTACACCCAAGAAAACATTGCACCAGGTGGGTCAGAGTACAGCACATTACCACTCATTATGACCGCGCCGACCACGGCTAGCAGGCGCTCCAGCTATAGCAGGCGCTCCAGGCGACGGCTAGCAGCCCCTGGGCAGGCTCGAGGGCCCCGTCCACAGACTCAATGGCCCTCTGGATAAGCTCGAGAGGGCCCTGAACAGACTCAATGGCCCCATGGCAAGCCGAGAGGCCATTGTATTGTTCGACTCTAATATCCCCTATTAGAGTTATATCAGACTCTAATATCCCCTGTGCAGGTTCGATAGGCCCCTGAACAGGACCAATGGACCATTGGGAAAGCTCGAGAGGCCCCTGAACAGACTAATGGGACCTAGGCAGGTTCAAGAGGCCTTTGAAGAGACTAAATGGGCCCCTGGGCAAGCTCGAGAGGTCCCCGGGCAGGTTCGAGAGGCCCCTGAACATACTCAATGGGCCCCTGGGCAAGCTCGATAGGCCTCTGGGCAGGCTCTAATGGCCCCTGGGCAGGTTCGAGAGGCCCCTGAACAGACTCGATAAGCCTCTGAAAAAAAAATATAATGGGCCCCTGGGAAAGTTCAAGAGGCCCCAAAACAGACTATAATGGGACCCTGGCCAGGCTCGAGAGGCCCATGAACATACTCAATGGGCCCATGGACATGCTCGGGAGGCCACTGGGCAGGTCTATTAGGCCGTAGGTGGGCTCACTTGGCCCTTGGACAAGTGGACATGCTCTAGAGGTCCCTGGGCCGGTTTGGGGGGCCCCTGACTGGGCTCAATGGGCCCCCGGGCATGCTCTAAAACTACCTGGACATGTTTTAGTGCCCTTAACCCTATTTGTAACAGGCTCCTGGCTACCCCTATTTGTAACAGGGGGGCGGATTCCGCCCCCCCGGAGATCTCGAGATCTACCCGTCCGATTTTCAAAAATGAAACGGCGTTTGGTTCCCCTCAACATGATCTACATTTCTAAATAATAAAAAAATATAAATTTTTGATAGGGGGGCAACAGGGGGGCAAAAACCACAAATTTTAGTGGTATTTTTGATCCCACATAGCTTTCATGTTTATCGACCGATTTTAACACAATTAATGCGAATCGATAGAGATTGAATTGTAAATTGATATATGATAGTGGCGTTTGAAAATTCAAAAATCATAGGCGTGTGCAGGTCACTCAATATGGGGGTGAAGTAAATGCGTAATAAAACAATTTTTTGATGTGTTTTTTAAGAAATGAAATGGTATGTGATTGTGACAATAGGCAAAACAGTAAAAAATCATAATTTTGCCATAGGCGGTACCAGGTTAGTGAAAAAGGGGGGTAAAATTGGAAAAAAATATTAACCGCAGACAAGTTGCTACCCAGCACTAAAAATATGTTACTGATCGTAGATAGTTCCTTTTTGCATGTTTTACTTCATAATAGGCGTATCCAGGATCCAAACTGGGGCGGCTCAATACCTTTTGATAAGTATATTATCCGCTATTATGATACTAACTAGTCAACAGTGACTATTTCACTTACAACTTCAATTCACATTGCTTACCCCCCTTTTACCCTACTTGGACTCACCTATTATCTTATAATCGTTCGTAGAGTAGCCTGTGGTGCGTGTTTCATCCGAAAACTACAGTATGTTATGTCATTGTACGCCCATGCCTTAGTTTCCTTGCAATAATATGACCCCCTTTCTTCCATTCCTGAGCGCGCCTCTGCAAAAAATTACTTTTTCCCTTTCCTGGCCTCATATGTGCATATATAATTATAAGCTAACCGTCTATTGCGCCGTTATCGCCGGCATATCGTCATCACCAAGCCAGTCACCCCCTTTTCATGTGCCTGAACACGCCCCTGAAACTCTATATGTAATAAATTATGCAAATATTGGAAGCAGAAGCAATCTTTCACATCTTGATAACTAGAAATGCCCCTTACATTGCTCTATTTGCTTCCCGCCAAGCATTGAATATTTCCTGGAACCCCCCTTTTCAAGCCCCTGAAACCGCCTCTGCCATGAAATTTTAATGATATTTCATTAACATCAACTAATTTGCACTTGTTGCAATCACCGTGAACCGATGTAACTCCTTCATACTTGAGGCAGTTACGAAGAAACCGTGAAGATCGCATTTCCGTATTATCGCCAAATATCGCCTCCGAACCCACCCAAAACTGTAGCCTGGAACCGCCTCTGTTCAGGTTAAGAACTCAAAATTTTGACTCCAAATGCGGTATTCAATTCTATGAAAAGTCCCAAAATTTCATGGGCCTGCTCCCAGCCGTTCTGGAGATATCTGCGAAAAACATGAGGGGGGGGGGGCGGAATCCGCCCCCCCCCCTGTTACAAATAGGGTTAAGTGGGCTCAATGGGCCCCTGGACATGCTCGAGAGGCCCCTGGACAGTTTTTTGGGCCCATCGGTGGGCTCAATGGGCCACTGGATATGCCCAAGAGGCCCCCTGGGCCGGCTTCGAAAGCCCTTCAGAGTCTCTGAGGGCCCTTGACATGCACCAGTGACCCTTGCCTGGTTTGAGGGTTCCTCTGAGACTTTTTGAAAGCCATTTAGCTAATGCAAATGGTATCTGGGCTAATCTCGGCGGGGCCCCCTGTGATCCGTAAGGGGGGGGGGGGACAATTGCCCCCCTTGCCCCCCCCCCCTGGCTGCACCCCTGGTCACTACATATGAGGGTGCGTAATAAGACCGTCTTTTGTTGGCTTTTTTGGATAAATCAAATGGTGTGTTATTGTGACATCAGACACAACAGTTATAAAGCATATTTGTAGCTATAGGCGCTGTCAGGTTAGCAAAAAGGGAGGCAAAATATATAAAAACTAACTTCCTTGAAACCTCCCTTTTAAAGTCCTTGAAATCGCCTCTGCCGTGCAATATTTATTAAAGTTCACTAACATCAACTAATTTGTACTTTTTTCAATCACCGTAAACCTATGCAACTCCTCTATGCTTCGTATTTCCTAGATGGTCTTCGCAGCACAATATTTTAACAGGAAGATCTTCAATTTAACAGGAATGATGTGCATGTCGGTCTTTTAATTAAAGTACCAAAGAAGAAATCCACACGGTGATCCCTGAGTACTGCAATAGCATATAATTATAATCATAACACCTAAATATAATTCCCCTCGGACCTCATCCCTGCTCGACACCGCCGCTCGTCGCTATAGTCGGTGGCACGCTTGCGCTCCTGGTGGCGACGACCACAACTATAGCCTGCCGCTTCACCCGAAGATGGTGCTACAGTTGAGACAGCGCCGCTGTCGACTGTCGAGTCGCTGGGCAGCGGAGGATGCCAAGAGGAAAGACGGAGATGGCAAAGAAGCTTTCCAGGCAGCTGAAATCGTCCCCCAGAGCACCGTTCTGCCAGGAGAGGAAGTCTGATGTTAGCAGGCTGGTGACACTTTCTCGTATCTTCTGATATCAGGGGTGATTCGGGGGGGGGGGGGCATCTGTCATCTGTATCTGTCAATAGAGGGGCGACATAAAAGGTATAAAAATGGCGAGATTTGTCGCTCACGACGAATCTAGGGCAGTTTCTGCCACACGATGAAAACTCCCGGGTAAGGTTTGTCGCCATGCATATCAAGCAAAATACTTTCAGTTAGACGTCTGTCAGTTAGACGAACAAGGTCCATCATTCTCTTGCTCGGTCCGGCCGGGTTCTAATCCTCCGACAACGGCATAAACTTCCCCAAAGCCCAATATTTATTTATTTTTATTTATTTATTTAACATCATCGCGGACGGGGTGAACCATTTATGGGCGAAGTCACACAGATAAAACCACACGCATTCACATACTTAAAAGATCACATTACATCAGGCACGTAGCCAGGATTTCGTCCAGGGAGGGGCGGCGCCTCGAAAGGGCCCCTTCCCGAGCGTTGAAAGGGCCCCTTCCCAAGCGTTGAAAGGCCCCCCCCCCCAAACAAAAAAAAAAACGCATGAAAAGGCACGTTACAAGGCTGGAAAATGCAGTATGGCAGGTATGGCATGGGCCATACCAACGTTTAGGAGCTGGAGTTGGCAAACTGCCACATTAACTTTTGAACCAGCGACACGAATTTGGAATCAGCCATACCAACTTGGAATATTTTTTAAGCTCAAGACCTGGAAGAAATTGCGCCGCGGAGCGGCGCGAAAATTTTGAGTTTTATGCCCTGGGTTGCTTTCTCATCAATGCGTCGCATTGCGTATGGTGCGGACCTCTAAAATTGCTATATTGTGCGTTTAAAAGTGCGGGGAAAAAGTGCTAAAGTGAACTATTTTGCCCAATAAATAGGAAAGTAGCAACATAACACATAAATGCGCCGAGAAACTGACCGATTTTTCCCTAGCCCGCATATAATTGAATTCGTAGTTAAATTGCGCCGCGGAGCGGCGCGAAAGTTTTGAGTGTTATTCCCTGTACAACTGTATTCTTACTGTTGAAAGGCCCAAGGTCCCTTCAGATCGTCTAGGGGCCCCTCTGACCTTTTCTACGCCCTTCCGACCTGTTCAGAGACTCATCTGGGATCCGCGAAGCGAAAGACATGATGTGGAGTTGGTGATATATATAATACAAAGAGGGCTTACTCTACAGGAAAAAATAAAATCGGATCTTTCGGGTATATTGTAGCACCCTGACAAAGGGTGTTACAATATATCCGAAAGCTCCGCTTTTAATATTGTATTGTGGAGTAAGTCCTCTTTGTATTTAATCTTCATCTGGGATCTCTACGTGCTTTGACCCTTCCGGTCTCACCAGAGACTCCTCTGACCTTCCCAGAAGCCCCTCTTGTGTGTCAAGGGGCCATTCGGCCTGTTCAGAGGTCCTTCCGACCTGGCCAGGGACTGCACTGGCTGCTTTGTCGCCCTGCCGACATGCTCAGGGGCAGGGGCGGCGGATTGCGGGACGCAGGGTACCCAAACCCCCCCCCCCCCCCCCCCTCAAATGCAAATCCTGGGGAGGGGAAGGGTCATGTTGCCCCCAGATTGAGCAGGCTAAAATCTGGGGGGGGGGGGGGGGGCAAAACTACCCTTTGCCCCCAGGATTTTCGACTGGGGTAATTTTGGGTACCCTGTTCCCGCAATCCGCCGCCCCTGCTCAGGGGCCCCTCCAGTCTGGCTAAGAACTCATCCGGCATATTCAAGAGGCCTTCCGACCGGCCCAGGGACCCTTTCGGTCTAGCCAGGGGCCCTTCTGACTTGCCCAGGAGCCCCTCCGATCGGCCCAGCGACTCTTCTGGTCGGCCTGCGCTGGCTGCTTTGTCGCCCTGCCGACATGCTCAAGGGGCCCTCAGGCCTGCCCTGGAGCCCCTCCGTGCTGGCCAGGGGCCACTTCGGCATGTTCAGGGGCCCTTCTCACCCGCCCATGGGTCCTTTCGGTCTGGTCAGGGGCCCCTCCGATCTGCGCAGGGGCCCTTTTAATTTTCCAGGGGTCTTCTGGTCTCTCCAGGGGCCCTTTAACCTTCTAAGGGGCCCTTCCGACCTAGCAAGGGACTGCGCTGGCTGCTTTGTCGCCTTACGACATGCTCCGAGGGCCCTCCGATCTGCCCTGGGGCCCCTCCGTGCTGGCTAGGGGCTCATTCGGCATGTTCATGGGCCTTTCTGACCACCTAGGGGCCCTTTCAGTCTGGCCAGGGCCCCTCTTAACTTCCCAGGGGCCCTCTGGTCTGTCCAGGAGCCCTCCAACCTACTCAGAGGCCCTTATGACCTGGCAAAGGACTGCGCTGGCCGCTTTGTCGCCCAGTCGACATGCTCAGGGGCCTCTCAATCTGCCCAGGGGCCCTTCTGTGCTGGCTAGGGGCCCATTCAACGTGTTCAGGGGCCCATTCGACGTGCTCAGGGGGCCGTCTGACCCGCTCAGGGGCCCTTTCCGTCTGGCCAAGGGCCCCTCTGACATGCACAGGGCTCTTTTGAACGTCCAAGGGGCCCTCTGGTCTTTCAGAGAGGGCCCTGGTGGCCCTAAAGGGCCTCTGAAGTCCTCTAAACTCTCTAAAGACCACGCTTCGTGTAGTAAAGAACATATGATACCGCGCTTCGCGCGGTCTCGTCGGCCCTTTTCGGCGCGCTGCGCGCGCCGAAAAGGGCCCTCGCGCGCCAAAAAGGGCCCTCCTGGCCTCCAGGAGAGGGCGGCCGCCCCCGCCGCCCTCCCCTTGGCTACGTGCCTGCATTACATCCCTCACCCATAACCATCTATACCTATAATAATACAAAAGATCACCTAGAAGATCCTCTATAATACAAAAGCGATGGTTAAAAGCTGTTAAATGACACAAATGGATTTAAAATATAAAAATAAAATACGAAATAAGAAATATGTGCTGAAATAGTGAAGATAAAATAGCAAAAATGAAGACAAGGGTAAAAATGAAAACGAATATAAAATTAAATAGAAATAAAAAGTAACAATAGTTACACACATCAATACCTATCATATTTCGACACCGGTGACAAATAAAACGTACATAGCGCGTATAGACTACCTACTTACAATGAAGCGACATATGACCTTACTTTGCCACGAAATGATGAGAGTGTCTGAGAACAGGTCCACCGTGGAACATTTATCTACGAGCCTTATTTATCGCCTCACTGATATTTGTCGCCTCACTGATCTGTCGCCAGTCGCCAACTGTACCTCTACCCTGTCGTAGGGTAGAGGTAGGGTAGAGGTAGGGTAGAGATAGGGTAGAGGTAGGGTAGAGGAAGGGTAGAGGTAGGGTAGAGGTAGGGTAGAGGTAGGGTAGAGGTAGGGTAGAGGTAGGGTAGAGATAGGGTAGAGGAAGGGTAGAGGTAGGGTAGAGGAAGGGTAGAGGTAGGGTAGAGGTAGGGTAGAGGTAGGGTAGAGGTAGGGTAGAGGTAGGGTAGAGGTAGGGTAGAGGTAGGGTAGAGGTAGGGTAGAGGTAGGGTAGAGGTAGGGTAGAGGAAGGGGTAGAGGTAGGGTAGAGGTAGGGTAGAGGTAGGGTAGAGGTAGGGTAGAGGTAGGGTAGAGGTAGGGTAGAGGTAGGGTAGAGGTAGGGTAGAGGTAGGGTAGCCGACGGCTTTCAGCAGGCCGGTAGCAGGAGCGGCGCCAGGCGGGGCCGGAGCGGCGGGAGGCGCTGAACAGACCTGACGTCAGCTGTCTGCACCAGAAGATCCGCCTGCTAGTTCAGCATACCTGCCTGCCGATATGTGATAAGTATTGTCCCTGTTATGACTCGAGAGTTGTTAAAGTTAAATTTCATAACTCGTTTGATCGGGAGCACTTGTGTATGTACCTGGGCGCGCCACTGCGTCTGTCACCCGGCTCCGTTCCTGTCGGCTGGCGACGGAGGAACAACCTTAGTGATGTAAGTTGTATGTCCGGGGATAGTCCAGCCACATGTGTGTGTGTCGAGTACCGTAGCTTGGTTGGATGATGGCATGCTGATGACCGAGATGACGTCCCTTGCTCACCCACGACCATGTCTTGGTTGCGTAGGAGGTTAAAAGTCTTGGCCTCGACCTTGACCCCGTTTGATATTCCCGTGTTACAGCACGTGCAGCGAATTTGTCGTGAATAATACTATTGAGTACATGGTTCATTGTCATGCTTTGCTCTAGCTCTTGGCATTGTCAGGTCTCTTGTCATATGCGTCACACCTAGTTTGTATTCCATTTAATTACTTGCCTTGCTTATCCTTGGTTTGTATAATTTGTCCACTTAGTCCTCAAGATAATTAGCTATATGTTTGCGTGTCGCCCGCCGCCTTGAGAGGTGTCATGTCTCGCTGCCTGTTCTTTTCGCCTAAGGCCGTCTCGTGCTGTTCGCCGCCCCGGGTTCCCGATACAATTTCTACAATGAGAGCCCTCCGCCGGTCACTGGTGCTGAGATCTACAACTACATCCACACAACAGTCACCGTCATTACAAATAACGCTGGTCGGTGCGGACAACTCGGCCGCTGGAGTAATATTCCCGCATCCTTCGTTCCTACTCTCCTATGTGTCCACCATAAAACCCGTACAGTCATTCACAATTAACATTGCAGTCACTGACCAGCGGAAGCCTACATACTATTTAGTCAACCATGCATCATCCTTCACGGTTTATCAATGGAAGCACAACAACCGATTACAACAGATACGCCTGCTTCTTGCAAAAGAAGGCATTGAGACGAACCCTGGACCAAATTTACAAAGCCTTTTGACAATATCACACGTCAATATTAACAGCATTACTTCACCTCATACACTATAGGAGTTGAACCAGTTTGTCGAAACAAATAATGTTGCTATTCTTGCGCCTACCGAAACGAAACTTGATGACTATTCACCCCGACTTATTTCATCTTTCCGACTTCCACACACTATTTACAAATCACAGGAATAGACATGGGGGAGGCACAGCACTGTATGCTCGTACTACGCTACCAATCAAACGCAGGCGTGAGTTAGAACTGCCGGGAGAAGAGTGGATCTGGGCACAGATTAACATTCAGGACACCACTCATAATATGCTGCATATATCCTCCGCCCAACATATCCGCTCATCGTCAGAGTGAATTTATTGACAGATTAACTGAAAGTGCAACCATGGCACAAACATACTCGCCAAATTCCATAATTATTTTAGGTGATATCAATGTAGGGAATATTTCCATTAATCATCCAATATTAAATAGCGGCATCACACCATTTGACATCCGACTTAAAGATGCCACTGACGCCCTAGACGTAATACAGCTGGTAGATGAGCCCACCAGACCAAGCAGTAACAACCTTAGCGACCTTCTGTTTGCGACCGACACGGACATCATCACTGACAGCGGTGTTGTATCTCCATTCTCACAGATAGACCATTACCCCTGACCCTATATACGCAGTTATGAACATAGTAAAACCATCGACATGCTCAAGACGACTGAAGTGTATTGGGGATTATGACAGACTTGACGCACACCTACTGACAGATACATTGCTCAATACGGTCTGGGACTTGATACTAGCGGGAGAAGTGGAAAATGCAGCTGAAAAATTCACGTCCTCAGTATTAAATGCAGCAAAGACAGCCATACCCATGAGAACAATCCAAACTGACAGACGGCACAAGCCTTGGATAAATGTAGACCTTACACGCAACATCAGGATACGAAACAGATTGTTTAGGCTGGCCAAACACAGACAGTGTTCATTGGATTGGGAAAGGTGGAAAAGACAGCGAAACTTTGTGACCGACTTAAACAGACGTATGAAAGACGAGTACCTCAGATCAAAAGTAAATATCCTTCTTCAATGCAAACAATCTCCATTCAAATACCACACCACGCTAAAAACCATCATTGGACGGACCAGTGACCGGATCATACCACCATTAGTAAACACAGACGGGACCATCGCGACAGATGACGACCAAAAAGCTATCCTGCTAAATAATCACTTTGCCAAACAATCACAACTTGACGTTGACGATAATCGAAGCCCACTAACAAACGACAATGGGAGGCTGGTTCCCACTTTAGACTCTATTAACATAACTCCAAGTGAAGTTCATAATGTACTACATTCTCTTGACTCCAACAAATCATGCGGATCAGATGACCTCCCACCTCGAATTTTGAAGCTTGTAGCATTGCTCATCTACGAACCATTAACTAAATTGTACAATGCTTGCCTAAATGTGTGAGTTTATCCGGCAATTTGGCAAACAGCTAATGTTCACCCTATATACAAGAAAAAAGGCTCTCCGTCGGATCCCACAAACTGTCGTCCAATCAGCCTTCTTCCCTGCTTATCAAAGTTATTTGGACAAATAATATTTAGCCATATTTACAAGCACCTCACTGATATTTCTCTTCTTTCGCAAAAAACAAAGCGGCTATCGACCTGGACACGGCACACAGCTACAGCTTTTACATCTGACGCAAAACATGTACTCAAATTTAGACAAAGGCAATTATTTTACTGCAATTTATCTTGACATTTCAAAATATTTCGACAAAATTTGGCACAGGGGACTATTAATAAAATGTGAGGCCGAATTCGGCATCAGGGGTACTCTACTGCAGTGGCTGGAGTCATATCTTAAAGATCGACAACAAAGGGTGAGAGTTGGAGACAGGTTTTCATCATTTCACACAATCAATGCCGGATGCCCACAGGGTTCAGTATTAGGGCCTTTACTTTCATTAATATACTTAAACGACTTAGCCAACAAAACGACGAATGACGTCTCTTTTTTGCTGATGACACATCTTTATACGCACCACATCAACCACATAACCTCATTCATACTCAGCAATCATTACAGAACGACCTGGACTCGATATTTTCCTATGGACAGAACTGGCATATTACATTAAATGCGACGAAAACAGTTATGCAAACATTTACAACAAAGCGCAACATGCATTCACCACAGCTTACATTTGGAGGTGAGCCTATACCACAGGCCAGCAATCATTAACACCTAGGACTTACGCTATCCAATGATCTTATATTTCACGCTCATGTTAACGATAGGATACAAAAAGTCAGCAGAGCTCTGAGCCCTCTCTATCCTATTGCCTAATCATTTACCAAGGACAGTCTTAGCTCAACTCTTCAAAATATACATTCGACCGTATTTTGACTATTGTGACGTAGTGTATGACGGCCATTTGACTTTTCATGACTCACAACGACTAGAGAGATTACAAAACTGAGCCGCACGACTTGTAACGGGAGCACCATTTAGGACGTCAACAGACAAACTTTGACGCGACTTAGGCTGGGACACATTGGCAACAAGACGCGAGATGCACAAACTTCAAATGTATTTTAAACTTAAAAGTAACCTTTCCTACGCTACCTTCCTACGCTACGCTAAACACTGCATTGCCAAGCTGCTCCTACGCGCTTGCAAAGACGGTGTAGTGTGCAAAGGGGCTGTATTTCCCTCAAACCGGCTTTGGGTACAACAACTTTGGGTACAACGCCCACAAACCCCACCGAATCCGCGAAGGAGCAGTTGATCCCACACAAATGGATAAACATAAATGTAGTGCGTCAGGCATGACAATAAACGAACAAAACACAACGACTGGCAAGGCACCCTACGTAGCCTAAATCACCCACAGAAACATGCACAGCAGTGCTGGTCCTGTCGAGGCCGAACGAGACTAGAGGCATTGCTAAACTATATATATATATATATATATATATATATATATATATATATATATATATATATATATATATATATATATATATATATATATATATATATATATATATATATATATATATATATATATATATATATATATATATATATATATATATATATATATATATATATATATATATATATATATATATATATATATATATATATATATATATATATATATATATATATATATATATATATATATATATATATATATATATATATATATATATATATATATATATATATATATATATATATATATATATATATATATATATATATATATATATATATATATATATATATATATATATAT